>SJYV01017927.1:60049-102298 GCA_006410875.1 Neotragus pygmaeus
CTACTAGAACTGTCATCAAAAACAGCTAGAGGTAAGATGAGGGAACATTCTGCAGGATAGGAGAGGAAATGGGCAATGTGTAACGGAAGCTTCAGAGAAGACCATTCCTTTTGACTCTAATTTCACTTCTAGAAATGTATTCTAAGAAAATGGGAAATGCATACACAGGAGTAGTCACTAAAGCATTGTTTAAAATAATTTTTAAAATGTTAATCTAAATTTCTTATCAGTAAATCATTAAATGAAATGTGGCATACCCATACAATGGAGTATTATTCAGCTTTTCAAAACTTTGAAATCTAGATTTGTTAACACAGAAAGATGTCTACAAAGTCTTAAGTGAAAAAGCTGGTTGAGATAAAAATGAATAAAAGAATTTCCAGTAAGCCAGGTATGTGTCCATATACACAAAATAGGCTTGAAGAATATATGCCAAGTATTAAGTAATTCTTTGGGCTTGTAGATAACTTTATTTTCTATTTTAAAAAGTTTGCATTCCTCCACTCCCAGATCTTTTTGCAATGACGTTCTAATCAGAAGAGACACTAAAGTTACAAAAACAAGACTACTTTTATTTACTTAAGTAAATAAAACTTAGAAAAGCTATTCCAAAAGAAGTAAGAGAAAACGAGAAATTAGTGAACGTTGTTCTGAGCTTCTAGATTAAACATTAATCATCATCATGATTAAAAGACAAATTTCTTAGCAGAGATGTTGTACCCTCCAGTAAACTATTCCTTCACGTTGACTAATCAGGGTGGCATGCATTTACTGTTCACAGAGAGATTTATTGGAAAAGGCGAGCTGATGTTAACTCTAGTTCCACTTTCACAGTGCTGCTTCCTGTTTCCAACTGAGCATAGAAGCTGCAGACTCAGACTCAAGGGCAAAGAGGGGTCCTGAGCCAATGACATGACAAAGCAATTTGAATTCAGCCCCTGGAACTCAGACGCTTGGTTCCTTCCCTAGCTATTTCCAGGCAAATGTAGTAAAGAAACTGAAACAAGAATCACCAAATTTAGTAAAGAGATTGAAACCAGAATCGCCAAAACAATGGATTAATGTGTCGGCTGTCATGTTCTCCACCCTTTCATGTTTCCTAGCAGGCTGCGTGGGTGGGAGAAAAAGGAAAAGAAATTTGATGAGACAGAGAAAGGAGGAGGATTAGCTTGAGAGAGGAAGGAGAAGCTGGATTATTGCACAGGAGCCCAGAAGGCAGGAGCCCCTGCCTTGCCTTCAGCCTACGGTGATGTTGGGTCTGCAGTGGAGAAGACGGCTGAGGTAGCCAGTGGACCATGTTCAATGTGGGTGAAGGAGTCTTCTATAACCACAGTGAGGTACCACCTCATGCCAGTCAGAATGGCCACCATCAACAAGTTGACAGATAATACTAATTTGAAAAGATATGTGCACCCCAGTGTTCATAGCAGCGCTATTTTCCAAGTCAAGACATGGAAACAACCCAAATGTCCGTGAACAGATGCATGGATAAAGAGGTGGTATTTATGTACAATGTAACATTGCTTAGCCATAAAAAGGAATGAAATTCTATCACTTGCAGCAGTGTGGATGGGCCTAGAGTATATTATGCTTAGTGAAATAGGTCAGAGAAAGAGAAATACTGTACGATATCACTTATATGTGGAATCTAACAAATAATACAAATGAACGTATATGTAAAACAGGAACAGACACAGAGAAAACAAACTTGGGTTACCAAAGGAAAGAGGGAAGAGAGAGGGGCAAATTAGAAATAGGGGTTAGCAGATATAAGCCACCATACATAAAATAGATGAGCAATAGTGATATACTGTACAGCAGAAGGACTTGCAGACAATTGTCTTGTAATAACATGAATGGAATATTATCTACAAAAATGCTGCACACCTGAAACTAACATATTGTTGTAAATCAACTATATTTCAGACTTTAAAAAGTGTTCTCTGTGCATATCCAGGGAATCGTCCTTTCTTGGCAGTGCCTGCAAACTAGCTCAGTCAGACGGTAGGGTATCTGACATGCTGTGTGCCTACACTGGCTGAAAGCAGTTATGAAATGAGAATGTCAACACCTTAGTCCCTGGCAATGGTTTCTCTTTTGTGTCTTCCTGTACTGAGCACATAGGAAGTGCTGGGTTCAGAGTGGGTAATCAATAAATACTTAATTGATGGAACTAAAGCATTAACCTTCTGCAATCTAAAGAACTGGAAAAGGTCAGTTTTCATTCCAATCCCAAAGAAGGGCAATGCCAAAGAATGTTCAAACTACAGCACAATTGCATTCATTTCGCGTGCTAGCAATGTAATGCTCAAAATCCTGCAAGCTAGGCTTTAACAGTGCCTAAATCGAGAACTTCCAAATGTACAAGCTGGATTTAGAAAAGGCAGAGGAACCAGAGATCAAATTGTCAACATCCGTTGGATCATAAAAAAAGNAGATCAGCCCTGGGATTTCTTTGGAAGGAATGATGCTAAAGCTGAAACTCCAGTACTTTGGCCACCTCATGCGAAGAGTTGACTCATTGGAAAAGACTCTGATGCTGGGAGGGATTGGGGGCAGGAGGAGATGGGGATGACAGAGGATGAGATGGCTGGATGGCATCACTGACCCGATGGAAGTGAGTCTGAGTGGACCCCAGGAGTTGGTGATGGACCGGGAAGCCTGGTGTGCTGCGATTCATGGGGTCGCAAAGAGTCGGACATGACTGAGCGACTGAATTGAACTGAACTGAACTGAAGGAAGGTCTTTGTTTTTAATGTGATAGAAAAGAAATGGAAACAAAGAGGTTTTAAATTTTACCACATATGATAGAAAAAGGTAGTCATATAAAAAGTGTATCTTCTAGCTTTGAGAACAGGTGAAGGTCCCCTTCCAGTAGAAGCTGCTCAGTGACCAAATTGGATGAAGAGAAATGAATTGTGATTTAAAAGAGCAGAATGAAGCATAAAGATTTCTTCCTCCTTTAAAATTAAGAAATATGACATCAAATAGCATTCTCTGGTTTCCATAAAAATATAGAGGGAAAGTTGTATTAGACCCACAGCTTTTACTAGTGAATGCTATGCTCATGAAAACATGTAATTATCCCTGTGCTCTTGTTATGAACCAATTGCAGTAGCTTGGGGGGATGAAGGGGCATTAATAGAATCCTATTTGACAAAAATGACTCTCCTAGTACTACATAATCCTGTTCAGCAAAAATGACTCCCTAGTAGTATTTAGGCTTCCCTGGTGGCTCAGACTGTAAAGAATCTGCCTGCAATGCAGGAGACCAAGGTTCAGTTCCTAGTTTGGGAAGATCCTCTGAAGGGAATGGCAACCCACTCCAGTAATTCTTGCCTGGGAAATCCCACAGACAGAGAAGCCTGGTGGGCTACAGTCCATGGGATTGCAAAGAGTCAGGCACGACTGAGCAACTAACACATGAGTACTATATAAAGGATATAGAAAGAAGCAAGGACCATACGTAAAGACTGAAAGAAAAATAAAACTCATCCTTCTTTCACTGAGTACAGATTTCTTAGAACTTAATAACTGGATTTTTGTGGAGCTTAGTATTCAAAGGAAATTTTATGAATTAAATATTGTAACAAATGTATTAGGCCAGAAGTCGGAACTGCTGAACTAGAGAAAGGGTTCTACTGCCTGTAGGATTGTGTGATCATGGGCTCGTCAGGATCCATTGTGTGTCTTTCTTCCTTGTCTGTGAAGTGGGCTTGGAGATATGGTCCTCCAGAAAGGATTTTTATTTTCTTCTGTTGGGAGTTTGGGACTGTTGGGATCACCACGCATTTTGTCTGAGATTACTAAATAATTTTTACTCATTGTTCCTCTTTTAGCCTAAAGTTTCTTTTTAGTCTCTTTTTTTTTTTTTTTTAAACCCTTGATACATACATGCTCAGTGTCCTGCAAAAATGCTACCTAAAAAGTCTTATGTAGCATCGAGTTATTTGTGCCTTTATAGTATCTCATCCCCCTTATTTATGGGAGCAGAAATCACTGGCATTGTGGAATGCTTAGTCTATGTCAGGCATTCATCTGAGCATTTTACTCATGTTATCTCAATGACAGTAACAACTTTATGTGTGTATGTGCTCAATTATGTCCTACTCTTTGCGACCCCTTGGATCATAGTCCGCCAGACTCCTCTGTCCATGGAATTTTCCAGGCAAGAATACTGGATTGGGTTGCCATTTCCTTCTCCAACTTTATGAGGACGTTTATGAGGAGCAACTTTATGAGGAAGGGAATATTTTTATTCTTATTTTGTGAGTGAAGATACAGGGGTCTAATGAGATTAAGTAATGATTTGCCAATGTTACACATGTGATAAATGCTTGAACTGGGATTTTGAAAGATATACCAAAAAAAAAAAAAAATCCATGCACATGATAAATTCCAAATTTACAAAAGGATATATGTAGTGGCTAGCAAGTCTTGTTTCTGTTCCTATCTTCCTATCTCCTAGACATGACAGTGTCCCTCCCAAAAGACAAGCACTATTACTAAACTATTACTAGTTTCTTATGTATTTTTCTAGAGATTGTGTAGGACATACAGAATCTAATATATATATTTTATGTATTCGGATACTTAAATATTTTTAGGTAATCACTTCCCCCACAAATGGTGGTACATTAAATGCACTGTTTAATGCTTTTCTATATAATGTCAGCTCTTCATATGTTCAGGTTTTCATCCAGAGATACATAGCATCAACTCTTGAGCACCTCTACAGTTTGGTACCTTTGAGAGTCCTGGAACCAATACCTGTGGGTACTGAAGGATGACTCTTGGACATCCTTCCATACCAGTACATAAAGATTTGCCTCATTATTTCACTTTCCCACAATTCTCCATTGCAGAGATGGGCCAGACTTTATTTAACCATTTCCTATTAATGAGCATGTAAATTATTTCATCTGTTTTGCTATTACAAACAGCATGGTGCTGGGATGTGAACTCAGATAAGCTGACTCCTGATCCTTACTTCTTTGCCAGCCTTTTCATTTGCTTTCTAGTAATGAGTTTCCTCTATTCTGCAAATGATGATGAAAGACATTTTAAAGGAAGGGAGTGATATGTTACCAGTGCTCTGTTGTTGAAAAAGCACTCTGGTAGTTGCAGGGAGTCTAGATGGAGAGGAATTTGGAAGCAAGAGGATTCTTTTTTCAATAGTTATCACTATTTTCCCCTTCCCTGTTTATCATGCGGACAATGTGATCTCATAATTTTTCCATCTCCAGGCACCTCCATTCTCCTTCCACTCCAGCCACTAGCATGGCCTCACCTGGAATCTTCGCAGCTCTGACCACGAGCTCCCCCTTGCCTCATTCCCAGCCATCAATTTTCATGGGACTAGGCCTTACTCTGTTCTCCTTTGTCTGGATTTAATAGAAAAAAATACAACTAGCAAAACCAGAAAGTAACATTTCTTGAATTCTTACTCCATGCCTGGCACTTATCATTTATTACATCATTCAGTCTTCTGAAGAATTATTAGTTTAATTGTAAAAGTGAGAAATTGAGCCTTAGAAAAGTTAAGTAACTTGTCCAAGGGTTTTTAGATAGTAAGAACCAGAGTTCAGATGCAAACCCAGGTCTTCATGGTTCCTGAACCTGCACTCTCAGCCCTCAGAAGATGCTCCCTATGGTTTTTCAGAGGAATGGATGCCCTTCAAGCTCCTATACTGGGTTAGGGTAAGGGTTAGAGTTAAGGCTGGAGTTAGGCATCATCTTAGAATCATCCCTCTGTCTCTGATGCCCAGGCTGGATGTGGCCTGCCCCAGGCTGTTTTGGGATTGCTGGTGCCTGGGTCGGGGTGGGAGAAGTAGGGGAGTGGGGACTGGCACAAAGCTCTGCTGCTGCTGCTAAGTCGCTTCAGTCATGTCTGACTCGGTGCGATCCCATAGACAGCAGCCTGCCAGGCTCCCCCGTCCCTGGGATTCTCCAGGCAAGAACAGTGGAGTGGGTTGCCATTTCCTTCTCCAATGCGTGAAAGTGAAAAGTGAAAGTGAAACTGCTCAGCCATGTCCAACTCTTTGCAACCCCATGGATTGCAGCCTACCAGGTTCCTCTGTCCATGCAATTTTCCAGGCAAGAGTACTGGAGTGGGGTGCCATTGCCTTCTCCAGGCACAAAGCTCAGCCCTGTCCAATTCCTTTGTATTCATATTGTCAGTTTCACGTTTAAGGATAGGCCTTTATCAGCCACTCTCTCTATTTTGAAACTCCCTCCCTCTTTTTTCTTCTTGTTCTGATTTGTTTCTTCCAACCTTTCTGCAGACATTTATTTGAGCTTTTTTTGTGTCTAGCACTTTGGTGTCAGAAATGCCAAGGACAAAGAGCATTACTGCTAAGCACTTATATTAGCTTTCTATGATGTTACCGGAGAAGGCAATGGCACCCCATTCCATTACTCTTGCCTGGAAAATCCCATGGATGGAGGAGCCTGGAGGGCAGCAGTCCATGGGGTCGCTGAGGGTCTGACATGACTGAGTGACTTCACTTTCACTTTTCACTTTCATGCATTGGAGAAGGAAATGGCAACCCACTCCAGTGTTCTTGCCTGGAGAATCCCAGGGACGGGGGAGCCTGGTGGGCTGCCGTCTATGGGGTCGCACAGAGTAGGACATGACTGAAGTGACTTAGCAATGGTGTTACCACGGTCTTGGTGGCTTAAAACAAGACATGTTGATTCTCTTACATTTCTGGAAGTCAGAAGTCTGAAATCAGTTCCCCTGGGCCAAAACTAAGGTGTCAACAAGGCCCTGCTTCCTCTGGAAGTTCTAAGGGAGAATCTGTTTCCTTGTATTTTTCAGTTTTCAGAGCTACATTTCTTGCATCCTCGATTCCTGGGCCTTTCTTCCATCTTCAAAGCCAGCATCTCGCTCCAGGGATCACATTGCCTTCTGCTTCTTTGTCAAATCTCCCCCTCCGTCTGTCCACTAAGGATACTTGTAATTGCATTTAGGACCCACCCTGGTCATCCAGAATAACTTTCCCATACCAAGATCCTTAATATAGCCACATCTGCAAAATACCATATAAGATAGCATTCACAGGTTCTAGGAACTGGATATTTTTGATGGCCATTATTCAGCCTACCACATTGCGATTGGCAAATGCTTGCAAACAGTGCTAAAGAGCAATTTATTTAGCTTGAGGGATCAGGTCATAAAAGTCACGTGAGGTAGTGGCTAACCCTTTAGCTGAATTCTTAAATTGTAGATAGGAGTGAGAATCTATTCATTACTCTCCAGGCCTGTCTCCCTGACTTTAGCTTTCCAATTCCTTTCCTGACTCCTCTCACCTTTTTAGACTTAAAATTTTTTTTTTAATATTTATATTTATTTATTTGGCTGTAGTAGGTCTTAGTTGGGGCTTGCAGACTCTTAGTCTGTGAGATCTAATTCCCTGATTAGGAATCAAACATGGGCTCCCGCATTGAGAGTATGGAGTCTTAGCCACTGGATCTCTCGGGAAGTCCCTAGACTTTTAAAATCAGCCACAAATCCCCAGGCTTCCCCTGTCTGCCCTTCACATTCCATCTTCTCTTCCCCAGATATGTCAGTCTCTTGAATGGGGTTGACATTCACCTCTGCACAGATGACTCCAGTGTCCATCTGCAGACCTGCCTGCCCCCAGAGTTTCAGTCCTCTGCTGATATCTGCTGTTGGAGAGTTCTGTCTGCAAATCCTGCTCCCCAGCGTCATCTCTCCTCTACACCTCCAAACCAACATCTTCTTGGGCTCTAATGGTTCTCTCCTTTTGTCCTCATTCTCTCATTCAGAGACTTAGTGCTTATTATGTATCCTCACCATTCCCTCTAGATTCAGTGTGCTACCAATTTGTGCAGGTCCTTAACATTTTGCTCCCTTGGTTCTTCTTTTCTCTCTCTACTCCTCTCTGCACAGGCCATTGCCTCCACCCAGATGAACCATTCAAATGGTTGGCTAAGGAAGGATTTTTCTATTTCTAAATTCTCCTCCTAACTTACCTTACAACCCCTGCTCTGTTAATTTTTATGTGTGACTCTTGTTTAGAAACGTCTAGAAAAAAAAATTGTAAGCTCCTTCATGTGACACTTCAAAGTTCTCCAGAATCCAGGCCCTACATCACATTCATCTGTCAAATCTTTAGTAGCATTTCTCACATGCTGAGACTATGCCAGGAAGTAGAGGTATGATAATAAGTAAAAATAGACATTTCTGCCTTTGTGGAATTTGTCATCTAATGGTTAAGACAGATATGAATAAAATAATAATTATGAATATGCGTGAAGTTGCAACTGTTGTAAAACAATAGCTCAGACTTATGTAATGTCTGTGATGTGTCTATCATCAAAGTATTTTACCTATGTTGTTTCATTGAATTTTCACCTATTCAGAACTGTTATCCCCACATTATAGATGGGAACACAAGCAAAGAGAATTTAAGTAACTTGTCCAAATTTACACAACCAGAAAAGATGGAAGGCAGGCAGCCTGGTTCTGGATTTATGCCTTTAATAACCACGATGTTGTATTTTCCTAAAGAGTAGGTGCCTAGTGCTTTGAGAATCATTAATTGGGGGTGGGGATATGTATGAGGGGGAGTTGTAAGAAGAATTTGAGCTCACTAGGAAAGGCTTCTTTAGGAAGAACAGCTAAACTGAAATAGAAGAAATCAGTTGGGATTAATTTGGCAAGAGGAAAGGAAAAGTATTCATGCAGAGCAGGGGGAAAGGCCCAATGGTAGGGAGAGCAGGGTGCTTACAGAGTCTGAAATGGGACTAGTATGGCGAACCAGTGTGGTGGAGCAGAGAGAGATGGGGAAGGAGGAACAGTGCGTGGGATCTGGCTGAGGTAGGATTAGGCTGGGAGGCAGGTAGATGCCAGCCCCACTGTAGACCAGGTTTTGAATGGCTTTCTTGACTCTAAAAGCAGTGGGAAACCATTAAGGGATAAGAGCGATGTGACAAATGTTTCTGGATAGCACCCTAAATTGATGTGGTCTCATTTGCTAGAAGAACAACTCTGGAAAGGGACTTGACTCAGGAATAAGATCATGGACTATGTTGACTTTGAAGTGCTTTGTGAGAAATACTAATGAGATATCAAGGACAATGTCAGATGTTGGAACCTGGAGTCCATTTAGAAGATGTCTGGGCTGGACCTTTAAATTTGGGTGAGCAGATGGTACCACTTTGAAGGACATAGAAGGGCTCAACCTCATTTCATTGATTGTTTTTGACAGAGATAAATTTGTTGAAGAAATTCTCTCCTGCTAAAGAGCACTTTAAGCACTTTATTTGTGAGGTCTGTGTTAGTCTTTTGCAGCAGATTTGAATGTGGGTTGATAATCAGCCAGAGTGGGAGGAATTATTTTTAGATTCCTTTTCTAAACAGAATACTATTGGTAATCATTTACCCTTCAATGATAGAAACTATATATTTTGAAATTGTTATTTGAGTGTATTAAAAATAGATAGGGAGGAAAAAAAAAACAGAAAAGAAACAAAACTCTGTGAGCAGGCTTCTTTAGACTATAATACACTCTCATTGTTTAGATCAAAATAGACTGTATTTGTTAGTTATTGCTGCATAACAAATTATCCCCCAAATTTAGAGGCTTAAATCACCAACTTACTATCTTACAGTTTTTGGGGGTCAGGGATGCAGGAGCAGTTTAAGCTCAGGATCTCTCATGAAATCTCAGTCAAGATGCTGGCCAGGGCTGCTGGCTTGACTGGAGCTGAGGGATCCCCTTCCAAGGTTCAGGTTCATTCACATGACAGTGAGCTGGGGCTTACAGTTGTGGAAGGAAATCTGTGGTTCCTCCCATGAGAGCTTCTCCCAGGACTTCTTAATATCCTCAGGGCTTCTCCCACTATAATAATCCAAGAGTGCAAGAGCCAGTGGAAGCTGTCCTTTTCATCAGTTTGAGAAGTCACATAGCATCAAGAATGCTTCATTCCAAGCACATTACTAAGTTTGGTGAACCTTGAGGCACCTCTTGAAGAGAAGAATGTGTAAGAATTTGTGGACATATTTAAAGTAACCACATGGCTGTTTAGAATCTGAGCTCGGGATGGAACCTCCCCTCTCACCCTGTGTAGGAACTAAATTCTGCTACAGCATCTCTGACAGATGGTCAGTCAGCCTCTGCTTAACACTTCCAACCAGGAGGAGTTCACTACGTGTGAGTCAGTGAGTTCCGTTTATATCCAGTTCTGATTGTTAGAAGCTTCTTCTCCATGAGCTTGAAAACACTATTGCTGACTATTTCATTACTGAAACTAGTTATACTGCTCTAGAATGGCACTTTTATGTGTTGACTTTTCATTATTTTCAATCTTCTTGACTTCTCCTTCAGACAAAACAGTCAATTCTATTCAGAATTTACTCTCATGTTTTGATTTCAAGGCTTTTCTACATTTCGGTCATTTTCATGTAAAAACGTTTCAATTCAGTTCATCCCTCCACAACTGAAGATCAACTAGTACCCCAAGCTAAGTGTAAAAGAAGATAGTCTTCACTTTGTACAATAAAGCAGGATGGAAAGAAGGACCCTGAAAGCTGAAATCATGCAAGTAATCTTTAAAAATTAATGTGAAAAATTGCGATCATTCTGAGACCTTTTAAAACTTCTATTGGGGGTGTGAGTTTGATCCCTGGTCAGAGAACTAAGACACAATGCTGTATGGAGCAGCCAGAAAAATAAATAAAAGCCATCTTATCTAAAAAAAGACTGCCATTAAAACATTAAAACTTTTTTTTTCAGATCTAAATGCATGAGGAGATGAAAGAAACGGTGAAACCAGTGTTCATTTAGTATACTGTAATTTAAAACATTAGAAACGTAGGTAATTGAAGTGTTTTATTTCTTTGTTTTAAAAAAAAACTTAGCAAGAGTAGTTTGAACAATGCTTGTCTTTTTCATGTCATAGAACTGATAATACAGAGTGAGCATCTTTTGTTTGTCTTGCAAATTGTCATCTTGCTTTTTAAATTTGACCGGCTTCCTCCATTTTATCTTTTGAGCTCTGAATGTTATGAATATCTCTAAGATACATTTCTGAGAGGTTCTTTAATATAAGCTTTTTGCTGGTGGTGTTTCTTCTGAGGCATCTTCAACCACGATCCTCATTTGTGTCATTAAGTTTACCTCTGCTAAGCTTCTGGGGCCATTGATCTAGAATATCTTAAATGGTGGCAGTGCCAACATTCCTGATGGTAAGCTGTTTCTTCCATAACTCCATTTATGTTAGATTCAGAGTTAACTGTTTGTGCTGCCATTTTTCATTTCTTTGTTTTGCACCTTCATCGTTGTTAAGCAATTCACTCTATCAATTATTCATTTTGTAAAATGCCATGTAAGTTTATTGCTGGAAGACAAAGAGGCAATACAACTACATGCATTGTTGTCTGTGTATGAACTGATGCACAGGGACCAATCACCACACACTTTGGAAGAAGTGATGTGATTGCCTGTTGATCATGATTTGCATCTGTTATGTTAGATAATGATTTCTGGAATGAAGAGTGAAAAGCCAAGTTTGTCCTTTATTCAGTCACTCACAATTAATATACTAGGGTAACTGGTATTTGAACCATGTTGTTGGGGGACTCATTTAAACCTCAGTACCTGAAATTTGTGTATATGAGAATTATGCAAAACAGAGATTGCCTGTATTTATACAAATTTGACTTAGAATCTGTTTTTATAGGCAGCTATTCCACACTGCTCATATTAACTCATGATTCTTGCTCTTATCAAGTCTCATAATCTTTATCTTGTGTATTTGATTTTCCTTAAACATTAACATTGGATTTTACTTGCATTCCCATTAAGCTTCATCTTGTTAGTCTTAGCCTGTGGCTATCTTTTTAATACTCGATTGTTTGATCTAGGGAACAAACCGTCCCTTCCAAATTGTTATCCTTTTCACATATAAGCCATTAATAAGTACATGGCTGGGGCAGAGCTTGGTGATATGTCTCTAGACTCTCCAGCCATGCTTCCCTCATATTAATCAGCCCTTTGAGTAGAAGTTGGCATCCAGATATGAATTTCTCCAAATCTACCTATTTTGAGCTTGTTCAACAAACTTAACTTTCTGGTGTCATCAGAATCCTTTCTGAAATTAAAGCACACCGAGTCAGCACTTGTCTCCTGAAATACCACTCTGGTTACTATATCAAAAATTAGCACTACTCATAATACTTCATGGAGAACTTTTACAATTCATGGAGTGTTTTACATATCTCCATTAAACATATTTTGTCTTTATAGCATTAAGAGGAGATGTGGCAGATATTACTATATTTTCAAAAATGGTAAGTCAGAGCTAAGGGATTTGCTTTGGTCACAGAGCTAGTAAATGGTAAAGTCTTAATTTTTTGGTTACCTCTAGTGTAGTTTTTTTAATCACCTCTCAGATGAGGTGCTTACTGGGAACACAGAAAGAGAGTTTCTGCAATGTTTTTCCTTTGTTGATTTGTTAGACCAGTTTAATAATCCCTTCTCTGGTAGGGTCTTGAATTAATTTGCTAGGGTCACAAGCTGGGTGGCTTAAACAGAAATGTATTGTCTTTCAGTTCTGAAGGCTAGAAGTCCAAGATCAAAGAGGTGGCAGGCCTGGCTCCCTGGCACTGAGGGAGCCTTTTCCCTTGTCTTGTTGATGGTCCTATTCTCCCGGTGTCTCTTCATATCATCTTCTCTCTACTCATGTCTCTGTGTCCGCATTTTCCCTTTTTTGTATGGGCTCCAGTCATATTGAATTAGGGCCTACCCTAATGACCTCATTTTAACTTGATTACTTCTATAAAAACCTCATCTCTAATTATAGCTATATTCTGAGGCACTAGGCATTTCGAACTTTAACATATGAATTTGGGGCAGATGATTCAACCTATAACAGGTCTCTAAGGCACATGTTCAAGCTGGTTTTAGAAAAGGCAGAGGAACCAGAGATCAAATTGCCAACATCCGCTGGATCATGGAAAAAGCAAGAGAGTTCCAGAAAAACATCTATTTCTGCTTTATTGATTATGCTAAAGCCTTTGACTGTGTGGATCACAATAAACTGTGGAAACTTCTGAAAGAGATGGGAATACCAGACCGCCTGACCTGCCTCCTGAGAAACCTAAATGCAGGTCAGGAAGCAACAGTTGGAACTGGACACGGAACAACAGACTGGTTCCAAATAGGAAAAGGAGTACGTCAAGGCTGTATATTGTCACCCTGCTTATTTAACTTATATGCAGAATACATCATGAGAAACGCTGAGCGGGAAGAAGCACAAGCTGGAATCAAGATTGCTGGGAGAAATATCAATAATNCCAGACCGGAGCCATGACAGGCTCAACAAGCTATACTAAGCCTAAGATTCAGATTCTTGTAAAACTTGAATCATGATTCCGGGAAACCACACCCTGGGAAAGTCCCGCTCGAGCCAATCAGAACTGGGATTTTGATTCAAACCTGAGCCAATGAGATTTTGTGATTTGTGTGATTTGATTTGTGTGATTTGAAAACCGTGCACACGTATGGCTCAGCTAATTATTACCGTCAGCTGTACTAAGAACCGCCTGTATCAAAGTAGCCATGATTCAGAGCTCGGGCTCTCGTCAAGACTCCACTGCGCTGGATGAGACGGGAGCCTTAGCTCAAGCTAGCAATAAAACCCCTTTTTGTTTTTGCATTGCTGTGGACATCTTATTCTCTCAGTTTTGGGGACTCGGACCTTGAGCATAACAGGCTGTATATTGTCACCCTGTTNGACTCCACTGCGCTGGATGAGACGGGAGCCTTAGCTCAAGCTAGCAATAAAACCCCTTTTTGTTTTTGCATTGCTGTGGACATCTTATTCTCTCAGTTTTGGGGACTCGGACCTTGAGCATAACAGGCTGTATATTGTCACCCTGTTATTTAACTTCTATGCAGTGTACATCATGAGAAACACTGGGCTGGAAGAAGCACAAGCTGGAATCAAGATTGCCAGGAGAAATATCAATCACCTCAGATATGCAGATGATACCACCATTATGGCAGAATGTGAAGAAGAACTAAAAAGCCTCTTGATGAAAGTGAAAGTGGAGAGTGAAAAACTTGGCTTAAAGCTCAACATTGAGAAAACAAAGATCATGGCATCTGGTCACATCACTTCATGAGAAACAGATGGGGAAAAAGTAGAAACAGTGTCAGATTTTATTTTGGGGGGCTCCAAAATCACTGCAGTTGGTGACTGCAGCCATAAAATTAAAAGACGCTTACTCCTTGGAAGAAAAGTTATGAACAACCTAGATAGCATATTTGAAAGCAGAGACATTACTTTGCCAACAAAGGTCCGTCTAGTCAAGGCTATGGTTTTTCCAGTGATCATGTATGGGTGTGACAGTTGGACTGTGAAGAAAGCTGAGTGCTGAAAAATTGATGCTTTTGAACTGTGGTGTTGGAGAAGACTCTTGAGAGTCCCTTGGACTGCAAGGAGGTCCAACCAGTCCATTCTGAAGGAGANTGTGGTCATGTGTGGATGTGAGAGTTGGACTGTGAAGAAAGCTGAGTGCTGAAGAATTGATGCTTTTGAACTGTGGTGTTGGAGAAGACTCTTGAGAGTCCCTTGGACTGCAAGGAGATCCAACCAGTCCATTCTGAAGGAGATCAACCCTGGGATTTCTTTGGAAGGAATGATGCTGAAGCTGAAACTCCAGTACTTTGGCCACCTCATGCGAGGAGTTGACTCATTGGAAAAGACTCTGATGCTGGGAGGGATTGGGGGCAGGAGGAGAAGGGGACGACCGAGGATGAGATGGCTGGATGGCATCACCGACTTGATGGAGTTGAGTCTGAGTGAACTCCGGGAGTTGGTGATGGACAGGGAGGCCTGATGTGCTGTGATTCATGGGGTCGCAAATAGTCAGACATGCCTGAGCGACTGAACTGAACTGAACTGAAGGCAGATTTTATATTTAAAATAATGATCAAAGGAGCAGGCTTGTGAGGTCAGTGTAGGTAATATGTGCCCGCATTTTCTTATCCATATCTATGTATGTGATGAAGTCTCTTGAGATAAACTTAAAGATCAGTTGATATCACTTTTCAGTTTTCAAAAGAAAGAGTAGGTGCTTATCCTGAAGTCACTCTTAGTTGTCCACTTGCTGACCTTAGTCTCTGAAGATGTCTTTTGTGAAGCAGCTGCTGAAATTATTAGCTTGTTTAATGATTTTACTATTCAAATGTATTATAACCTTGGCTGTGAGATTTGTGGTGAATTTGATTCTATGCTTAGTAATGATTAAACACCCATCTAAGTGGATTTCTTATTCCACAAATTAGTTAAGGCATCAAGGGATTCTGAATTCAGGGTACAAATAAATTAGGGAGTAAGAGTTTGTACCCCCAAAGTATTCACAAACTATCAGGAGTATGTAATGGTCGTTTCATATATTGCTGTTTGTAAAAACAAGGGACAAATACAGTCATTTTAGATTACAAGCATCTGAATACTATAAATGTTGCATCTGTGTCATTCTGTTTTCTCATTGCTTGTAATTTTACTTTTTGGTCATTTTGGGTTTTCCACAGATTACCAATGTGAGCATTTCATATGATACAGATTTTGCTGTTCAAAAAAAACACATTTAATATGAGTAGAGAATTTGGTTTTGCTCATATATTTGTTCATATGAGAAAAGAACAGTTATAATGTTTCTGTGAAATGTAATGAATGAAAACTTGGTGAACCCTTCTGTTATCTTTGAAGTCTATAATCCTCCCCATCCCATTTTCTTTCCTTCCACTCTGGTGAAATCACTGTCCTAAATTTTATGTTATCATGTCCTTACTTTCCCTTATAGTTTTTAAGTATTTGTGTTTCTAAACTAATATACTGTTTAAGTTTTTTAGTTAAAATTTTTAAACTTAAGTCACTGCAAAGTTATTTTAAAAGTTACAGGAGTAGTATAAATATCTCACATATAACCTTCCACATTTCCTAATGCTAACATTTTACCATATTTGCTTCATAGTTCTTCCCCACTCTCTCTAGATATATATAGCTATACATATACATATACATATTTTTTTCTGAATAAGTTACATATATCCTATTTGAGTCTAAATATGTCAGTTCATATTTCCTAAAAAAAAATAATAATAAGGATGTTGTCCTACACAGTCATGTGCAACCATCTAGATGAAGAAATTAACATAGATATAGACCATCTAGATGAAGAAATTAACATAGATATAGCTACTACATAATCCACAGATCCATTCAAACTCTGCCCATTGGCCCTGTAATATTCTTGATACTTTTTTTCTTCCTTCTGGTTCAGGAACCACTCCAGAGTCACATTTGCCTTTAACTGTCATGTTTCTTAAGTTGCTTTCCATCTGGAACAAGTCTTAAGTCTTTCTTTGTCCTTCATGTCCCAGATAATCATCAAGAATACAGAATAGTTTTGTTTATTTTTTTAGGAGTATCTTTCAATTTGGGTTTTCCTGATGTTTCATCGTGCTGTGCATTTTTTTGGTAGGAATGATGCAGTGTTCTTCTCAGTTCATTATATCAAGAGGCAAAATCATGATATTGATTTTGTTCCATTATTCTTGATGTTAACTTTGTTCACTTCGTTAAGGGGGTATATACCAGATTTATCCACCACAAAGTTACTATTTTTCTCTGCAAACTGAATTTTGTGGGAGATACTTTGAAATTGTGTAAATATCCTATTCTTCAACAAATTTTCACCCACTAGCTTTAACATTCATCTGTGATTTTTACATGAATCATTTGTTACAGTGATGGCTGCCCAACATTCATTTTCTAATTCTTTCATTCCTTCCATATGTATTTTACTGTAAGGAAGAGTACTCCATTCTTCATTCATTTATTTAGATTCATAGATTCTATTTTATTCATTGGGTTTTGATGCTCAAATTGGCCTATATTTGGGTAGCAGGAGCTTTTTCAAGAGGTTCCTGTTGTATCTTTAGCCCTTCCTCACTTTTTGACACAGTTTTATTCCAGATTTATCTTGTACTTTCTTTGCTCCACTTCTAGTGTCATTCTGGTTTTTCTAGTGGAGAATGATATATTGAAACCAAGATCTGAGCATTTGGGGTGCTGATTAATACAGGATGTCATTGTTTAAAGGCTCCTTTTGCAAATAAAGCTGGGAAATACATACATCAACACACACACATACATACATGATTTTCTTCTTGATCATTTTGGTGTTCCACAGATTACCAGTGCGAGCATTTGATATGATGTGGATTTTGATGTTTTTGAAAAGTAACATATCATAAACAGAGCCTTTGTGTGTGTATATGCATAGTTACACCTGTGCACATGTATATACACCTGTGTGTATATATATATATCCTTCTTAGATCTATCTGCATATGTGTGTGCACACATGTACTTATTTATTGATCTACTTAAATTAAAAATCACTAGTTGATACAAATACTTCCAATTCAAATCCAGTATGACACAGGTTGTTTTGTTTTTCAGTCACTAAGTTGTTTCTGACTCTGCGATCCCATGGATTGCAGCACGCCAATTTTCCCTGTCCTTTACTATCTGCCAGAATTTGCTGAAACTTATGTCCACTGAGTCAGTGATACCATCCAAGTATCTAATCCTCTGTCACCCCTTATCTTGCCCTCAATCTTTCCCAGTGTCAGTGTCTTTTCCAATGAGTCAGCTCTTCGCACCAGGTGGCCAAAGTATTGGAGCTTCAGCTTCAGCACTAGTACTTCCAAAGAATATTCAGGACTGATTTCCTTTAGGATTGACTGGTTCGATATCTTTGCTGTCCAAGGGACTCTCAGGTGTCTTCTCCAGCACCACAATTTAAAATCATCAATTCTTCAGCGCTCAGCCTTCTTTATAGTCCAACTCTCACATCCATACATGTCTACTGGAAAAACCATAGCTTTGACTATATGGACCTTTGCTGGCAAAGTGATATCTCTGCTTTTTAATATGCTGTCTATGTTTGTCATAGCTTTTTTTTTTAAAGGAGCAAGCGTCTTTTAATTTCATGGCTGCAGTCACCATCTGCAGTGATTTTGGAGCCCAAGAAAATAAAGTCTGTCACTGTTTCCACATTTTCCCCATCTATTTGCCATGAAGTGCTAAGACTGAATGCCATGATCTTTGTTTTTGAATGCTGAGTTTTAAGCCAGCTTTTTCACTCTTCTCTTTCAGCTTCATCAAGAGTCTCTTTAGTTCCTCTTCACTTTCTGCCATAAGAGTGGTATCATCTGCATATCTGACATTGTTGATATTTCTCCTGCAATCTTAATTCCAGTTTGTGATTCATCCAACCCAGCATTTCACATGATGTACTCTGCAAATAAGTTAAATAAGCAGAGTGAAAATATTCAGCCTTGACATGCTCCTTTCCCAATTTTGAACCAGTCTGTTTTTCCATGTCCAATTCTAACTGTTGCTTTTTGTTCTGTTTACAGGATTCTCAGGAGGCAGGTAATGTGAGATGGGAACACTGGACCACATTACACATATTCCACAGTTTATTGTGATCAACACAGTCAAAGTCTTTAGCATAGTGAATGAAGCAGATTTTTTTTTAATTCCCTTGCTTTTTATATGACCCAACATATATTGGCAATTTGATCTCTTGTTCTTTTACCTTTTCTAAATCCAGCTTGTACATCTGGAATTTCTTGATTCACATACTGCTGAAGCCTAGCTTGAAGGATTTTGTGCATAATCTTGCTGGCATGTGAAATGAGTGCAATTCTATGGTAATATGAACATTCTTTGTCATTGCCTTTCTTTGGGATTGGAATGAAACTGAACTTTTCCAGTCCTGTGGCCACTGCTGAGTTTTCCAAATGTGCTGGCATAATGTGTGCAGTGCTTTAACAGCATTATCTTTTAGGATTTGAAATAGCTCATCTGGAATTCCATCACCTCCACTAGCTTTGTTCATAGTAATGCTTCATAAGGGCTACTTGACTTCACACTCCAGAAGTGTGGTTCTAGGTGAATGACCACACCATTATGGTTACCTGGGTCATTAAGAGCTTTTTTGTATAGTTATTCTGTGTATTCTTATCACATTTTCTTAATCTGTTCTGCTCCTATTAGGTCCTTGCCATTTTTGTCCTTTATTGTGCATAGCTTTGCATGAAAGTTTCCCTTGGTATCTCCAATTTTCTTAAAGAGATCTGTGTGTGTGTGTGTGTGTGTGTGTGTGTGTGTGTGTGTGCGTGCACACTCAATCATGTCCGACTCTTAGTGACCCCATGGGCCGTAGCCTGCCAGGCCTCTTTGTCCTGGAATTTCCCAGGCAAGAATGCTAGAGTGGGTTGCCATTTCCTACACCAGGGGATCTTCCTGACCCAGGGATTGAACCCACATCTCCTGCATTGAAAGATGGATTCTTTACTACTGCACCACCTTGGAAGCCCAAAGAGATCTCTAGTCTTTCCCATTTTATTGTATTCCTCTGTTTATTTGCATTGTTCACTTAAGAAGAGTTTGTTTTAGCCTCTCCCTTTTCCATTTTTGAAACTCTTTTCTGAGAAACCTGGCTCTCATTCACAATGTATTTACATACCTACTTACTACCCTCATGTGTCATTACCATGATTGCTATCTCTTTAGCCACAGCTCTGTCCACCTAACCTGACTTTTTGACTCTGTGCTTCTCCAGTTGCCTTGACCCTATTAGCCTTCTCAGTCCTGATTACCCCCTGAGCCCCAGCTGCCTCCATATTCCTGGCCCTAGTAGGCCCACTAGCCTGGGCTACAATAAGGGAAGGGAAGAAAGAGGAAAGACTACAAAATATTTTATAAAGAAAAAGGAAATGGGAGAGTTGTTTTATTTATATGTGAAAGTTTTAAATATATATGTAGCATAGCTTTAATTGCTCTTATCTTGAGGCTGACTGTGGTTCACAGTCAATTTCTGGCTGTGATTAACATTTACCACCTACCAGCTATATAATCTTGGGCAAGGAACTTAATATCTCTGTGCCTCAATTTTCTCACCTGTAATATGGGACTAGTAACAATACCTGCCTCATAGGGTTCTGGTGAGGTTTAAGAGAGTTGATATGTGTAAAGTATATAGAATAGTATCTTGCACACAGTAAGTACATTTAAATATTTTAATTATTGGGTTGGCCAGAAAGTTTGCATTTTTCCATAAGATATTATGGAAAACCCAAACTTTTTGGCCAATCCAAGATGTTGCTTTTTTTCCCTCAATTAAAAAATGCTAAGTACCAACGAATCATTAGTGATGTCTTAAGTAGAGTTTGGAAAAATTACTAAAGTTACTTTTTCATCTGTCAAAAAGTGCATGTTTTCTATGTACATGGGGCTTATAGGGCAGCCAAAATTGGTAATTTTCCAAGAGTTTTTCCACTGGAGTAGGAAATGGCAACCTGCTCCAATATTCTTGCTGGGAAAATCTCATGGACACAGGAACCTCTTGGGCTACGGTCCATGGGGTCACAAACAGTCAGACATGACTGTGCAACTTAGCACACACACAAAAAAATTAGGCTCTGAAATTAAAGGAAAAATCACTAAAAGTTATTGCCAATTGAAGATAAAGCTTCTTAGAAATACTAGTATAAAACCACTGGGACGGTTTTCAAATTATATAATTTTAATTTCCGTGAATCTTTTTAGGAGTCTACATCAGACGCTGGCAATCTGTGTCCCACAGGTAAAATCCTGCTCCCTACCTGATTTCATTTGGCCAATGAATTGAGTATGGGTTTTACATTTAAAAAAAATTTTATTTACTTTTATT
This sequence comes from Neotragus pygmaeus, assembly GCA_006410875.1. Classification (NCBI taxonomy): domain Eukaryota; kingdom Metazoa; phylum Chordata; class Mammalia; order Artiodactyla; family Bovidae; genus Neotragus; species Neotragus pygmaeus. Next base: position 80,838 of record SJYV01017927.1, read on the forward strand.
GAAGTATAGTTGATTTACAATGTATTAGTTTATGGTGTATAGCAAAGTAATATAGTGTATATATATGAAACAAATATATATGAAACTGAATACATATGTATACACACTTTTTTCATATTTTTTTCATTACAGTTTATTACAGGATATTGAACATAGTTCCCTATGCTATACAGTAGGACCTTGTATTTTACTTTATATATAGTAGTTTGTATCTTTTAATCTCAAGTCCCTAATTTATCCCTATCCCACCCCCTTTCCCGTTTAGTAACCATAAGTTTATTTTCTATGTCTGTGACTCTGTTTCTGTTTCAAAAACAATCTCATTTGTGTTGTATTTTAGATTCCACATATAAGTGATATCATATAGTATTTGCCTTTCTCTTTCTGACTTGCTTCATTTGAGATGATAATCTCTGGGTCCATTCATGGTGCTGCAGTTGTGTTATTTCAGTCTTTTTATGACTGAGTAGTATTCCATAGTATATATGTACTGCATCTTCATCTATTCATCTGTAAGTGGACATTTAGGTTGCTTCCATGTCCTGGCTAATGTAAATAGTGCTGCTGTGAACATGGAGGTGCATGTATTTTTTCAAACTATAGTTTTGTTTGGCTGTATGCCTAGGAGTGGAACTTCTAGGTCATATAGTAGCTCTATTTTTAGTTTTTTAAGGTGCCTCCCCACTGTTTCCCATAGTGGCCATACCCATTTACATCCCCACCAACAGTGTTCTCTTTTCTCCACACACTCTCCAGCATTAGTTCTTTGTAGCCACTTTGATGATGGCCATTCTGACTGGTGTGAGGTGTTACCTCATTGTAGTTTTGATTTGCATTTCTCTAATAATTAGTGATGTTGAGTATCTTTTCATGTGCCTATTGTCCATTTATATGTCTTTGGAGAAATTTCTATTTAGAATGTCTGCCCATTTTTACATTTTTAAATGGTTTTAAAAAGTAAGAATGGTTTATAACGAGTGAAAATTATGTAAAATGTAAATTTCATTTTCTGTAAGTGAAGTTTTTTTTGGAACAAAGCCATACCCGTTTGTGTACATCTTGTCTATGGCTGATTTGGCTCTACAGTGATGGGGTTAACTAGTTAAAACAGAAACAATACAGTCCACAAGGTCTAAAATATTTACTGTTTGACCTATTATAAACAGTGTGCTGACTCCTGGTTTATACTATATTGGAGAAGTAGTGAAGGAAAGTTACCCCTCCAGACCCTCCCCACCATTCCTATGCAAAACAAAAAACTCACACTCGAAGAAAAAATAATGCCCAGCTCCCAGCCGGTCCAGCCTCTGGCCTATCTCCAAAATTCCTTGCCCCAGTCATTTAAGAGATAACTACTCCGAACAACCTTGGAGGAGAACAGGCCCCCTTAAGACAGTCGCTTTCCACATACATGCTTATATATCCTTACTCTTTTCCTGGATAGGTGCTGCAGCTCACTAATCTGACTGCGGCCCCTTCTCACCTCATTAAGGTGATCTGTTCCTGTAAAGCGCCCGTCTCGTTCTTATTCTGAACCACGCCTTCTCTAACTCTGTACCGTACAAGCAGTCGTAGAGGTCTGGAAGAATCTCAGGAAAGATGGGTCAAGTCCAGGAGATACTCCTGCCTTGTCTGGTGACTCTGAACAGGTCACATATCCTGGTCTGTTTACTCATCTGTAAAATGAGAATATTGTACCTGAAGATCTAAGTCCTTCATGCTATCCTTTGGTGATTCATAACACAAATTCCCTTGTTTCTACCTTTATAGGCTGACATTTTTTCTTAAAGGCAATGTCACTTCATCTTTATTTTCCATTAATCATTTTGATGTGAATTGAGCTAATATGGCAATTTTCATCTCTGTCCAAAAGCTTCAGAAATCTTTGAGATCTCAAATTTTTATCTGCTTTTTGTCTCCCATTAACGTGCCTGAGTGGGTTTTGTGATGCAATATACATTACCTTATTTTGTTAGATGGCCAAGCTATTTCACAATGGCCCAAAGAGGAGTTTACTCTGTTCCATAGCAACAAGCCTCTTGCCCACATTTGCCATCTGCTGTTTGAAGCCTTATTCTTACAGATTCTTTTCATTAGCTGACAGTCATTACTCATCTGCTTTTGGCTTTAGTATTTCTGACATTCTCATTATTATTCATCCTAAATAGTCCCTGTTTCCAGTAAGAGTACACTTGGAGTTGTTTGTTTAACAAAAGGGATTCAGTATTCTCGTTTGGAAAACAAGGGGTCGGATGAGAAGGTTCCTGCCCAGTTGGCACCAGCTATGACTTTATGAAACGTGAGTTTTAATGACTTATGTATCTGCTTGACAGCCCACCTAGACTGAGGCCTATGAAGAGGAAGGCCATGGGCCTTAATAGGCACTCTTGGTGAATGATCTGAGTCAATGATGTGAATGGCCACATAAGCCCAGGTAAAATCAGGACGAGAGGGCCATTGCCCCATATAGGCAACATCAATGATATTTTATAAGTGTTTCACATTCGTTTTCCAAAATAGTTTTAGAGGTTTCCTAAAAGCAAATCTCAAGGCCATGACCTACAAAGCCCCTTGCTACCTCCTCTATCTGATTTTTTTACCACTCTTTCTTCTAGTCTTTGTACTGTATTCTTACTTGTTTTCCTGGTGTTTCCAAACAGGGCAAGTATCTAATTTAAATTTAACTCAAATATACAAAACAGGGTTAGATGGCATCACCGACTCTATGGACATGAGTTTGAGTGAACTCCGGGAGTTGTGATGGACAGGAAAGCCTGGTGTGCTGCAATTCATGGGGTCACAAAGAGTCGGACATGACTGAGCGACTGAACTGAACTGAACATATCAGGGTCCTTGTACTGGCTGTTCCCTCTGCTTGGAATGTTCTTCTAAGAATATGTAAGTGGTTTACTCCTTTCATATCTGTGCTCAAACATCATATTTCAGAGAACATCTCATCACATCTCATACTTTATCCACTTACTTTGCTTTATTTTTCATCATAGCACTCAGTTACACACACACACTATTCTTATCAAAAAAATTGTTATCACATGTTACCTAGTAACTTACTTTTTAAAAAAAAAATCTTAAGATTGTATTGAGAATAATTCAATAAGTATTTCTTCACTGATACTTTTAATTGCTGCAGTTTAGTCATATTTAACCAATCCCTTATTTGACTGACTTTGAAATTATTTGCAGTTTTTAATTATTGCAAATGTTTGATAAATATATTTTGGGGTAAGGCGAGTAAGAGGTTTGAAGAGAGGGAGATTTTAAATTATCATGGTGGAGGGCTGGAACATGAGTTGACTCGAGAAATACTCTTCATGGTTTTTTTAACTAATATGCCCCCAAACAAATTTTGAAAAAAACCTATATGGTTTTGCATTTTTAAAAGTTGATATATATAGTTTTTATTAAATTTTGAAACATATAAAGCTTAAAATTTTTAGCAAGTTATAGATATATACATGTTAAAATTAAGCTATGCTATTACTTTTAAAAATATGTCTGATGGAATCAAAATGTAGTGATTTGATATCTACCTTAATCTCTTTCTCTAAAAATCATGAATTAGCTCCTTATTAATAATCTGAAATGCTATATAGACCCTTTTCTTCTATAATTACTAATTCTATTCTCCTTTCCTTTCACTTTGTGCTAATACAGTATAGTTTTACACGTTTAAGTCTTTTATTGATCATTGCAATAAAATTTCTGTGCATAAATTTAAATATTTTAAATTTCTTGGGACTGTAAGGAAAATTTTAAAAGTATATCACACATTTTGAAAAGTAATTTGTTAAATGTAAAAGTACAAAACGGCTGTTTTTTTCTTCCAACTACATAATATATCTGTAGATGAGTATTACTTGTTGGTAGAATTAAACAGAAGCAGCATCAATGGTTTTCTTATTTTTTTCATTTTTATAGATGTAAGTGCTAAGAAACGTTTCCACATAAATCAAGAAGATGGGAATGGGATGGGTTTTGCTGTACCAGTAGCCCTCAATTCTTTGAACTCCTTTTGAGTTATTCTATTAAAAAACTATGTACTATTCTATTACCAAAAAATACTTCTAATAATCTATCAGTGGATAAGCATTTAGGCCTTCAGTCAGTTTTATTGACAGTAAAGACAGGGCTAGAGAAATGGCGTAGGGAGCAAGGTGCAGACACTGGTTGGAGCACCTTCAAGCTTGATAACTATGCATATTCCATCTGCTGTGTGGCATGCTTGCCCCAGTGCTGCTGGACTCCTCAGGTGCAGCCCAGAGAAGTAGGGCTGGTGGTAGTCAGGGTTAAAAATTTACTATATGTGTGTCAACTAACAGATATAAGGAATATAAAATAATAGCTGATAGAATCCAAATTGGACAAGGAAAATGCCAAAAGAAGACAGTTGATGGACTGGGGGAAGTAGAGAGGAGAAAGGAAAGGGAAGGCTTTTTAAGGTGGATGATTGTTTGGAATAGCTGAAATGGCAGACAGGAAAAAGAGGAAATGGTGGTCAGTTGTGTGATTCTATGGTTTTAGAGGTAGGGCATTTATAGGTTATGAAAAAGCCTGAGCTGTAGCCATGATGCGAAGGTCATAAACTTCATGTGTTCATAAACAGATCACAGAAAATGAGTTCATGGAAACAAGTCCTATGATCTTGAAAGGATTGTCCATGTTGATATGATAAGGAGCGAAGGCAGGGCTTGCAGTCGACAGAAGGAGTGTGGGGCAGGCATTAACAGAGGGGAACAATGAGAGATGGGCTGGTAAAGCAGAAGAACAAGGAGAGGAAGAACACTTTGAAACCCAAAAGGAGCAGGTCTTAAAGGAGATTTGTAGGTTTGCAAAAAGCTGGAGGAAGCATGGTTTAGAAATGGCCATCATGGGTTTGGAAACTCATTGCCTGACCCTGATATATGCATACCTGCCATTTGAGACGTGTAGGGGAGGCCATGTCCTCAAAGAAGAGCCCCAGTTATCAGGAGGGAGAAACTCAGAGGAGATATTGAAGACACAGGGAATTTGCTATTTATGGATGGGTAGTAACAAGAGGATTGGAGAAGGAAGTGGCAGCCCACTCCGGTGTTCTTGCCTGGAGAATCCCAGGGACGGGGGAGCCTGGTGGGCTGCCATCTGTGGGGTCGCACAGAGTCGGACACGACTGAAGTGACTTAGCAGCAGCAGCAGCAGCAGCACTAACAAGAGGTCATAGTGGAGTGGAGAGTGGTGGGAGCAGGTCAGGAACAAGGTACTAGAACAGAGCTTTATGAAGATAATGGTATAGATCGGGATCCCTGCTGTGTATTTGAGAAGTAGGTGAATTCAAGTTTTCACGTTGACTGAAGGAAACAGAAAAGAAGGCAGGTGGATTTATTCCGATGGTCTCTGAGGAGTAGGGCCCTTGCATAACTGTTTAACATCAGCTATAAGTTCACCGAAGGTGTGTCTTGCTTGGTTGAAGTAATTGAGGCTTATATACTGCACACATGCTGAATTATTATTTTAACATATTTTTGCTTTTTGTTGCCAGTATATCATTGGGATTATTTTTGCATCTGTTGTTGTTCAGTTACTAAGTCATGTCTGACTCTTTGCAACCCCATGGAATGCAGCATGCCAGGCTTCACTGTCTTTCACTGTCTCCCGGAGTTTGCTCAGATTCATGTTCACTGAATTGATGATGCTATCTAACCATTTCATCCTCTGCCACCCTCTTCTCCTCCTACCTTCACTCTTTCTTAGCATCAGGGTCTTTTCCAATGAGTCAGCACTTTGCATCAGGTGACCAAAGTATAGAAGCTTCAACTTTCGTCCTTCCAATGAATAATCAGGATTGATTTCCTTTAGGATTGCCTGGTTTGATCTCCTTGCTGTCCAAGGGACTCTCAAGAGTCTTCTCTAGCACCACAATTTGAAAGCATCAATTCTTTGACACTAGACCATCTTTTTTTTTTTTNCTGGTTTCCTCGGTGTGTATGCCTAGCAGTGGGATTGCTGGGTCATAAGGCAGTTCTATTTGCCATCTTAATGGTCCAACTTTCACATCTGTACATGACCACTGGAAAAACCATAGCTTTAACTACATGGACCTTTGTCGGCAAAGTGATGTCTCTGCTTTTTAATATGCTGTCTAGATTTGCCATAGCTTTTCTTCCAAGGAGCAAGCATCTTTTAATTTCATGGCTGCAGTAACTATCTGCAGTGATTTTGGAGCCCAAGAAAATATAATCTGTCACTGTTTCCACATTTTCCCCCATTTCCCTTTTCTTTTTGCCATGAAGTGATGGGACCGGATACTGCAATTATACCGCAATCTTAGTTTTTTGAATGTTGAGTTTTAAGCCAGCTCTTTTATTACTCTACTCTTTCACCTTCATTAAGAGGCTCTTCAGTTCCTCTTTGCTTTCTACCATTAGAGTGGTATCATCTGCGTATTTGAGGTTGTTGATATTTCTTTCTGCAATCTTGATTCCAGTTTGTAATTCATTCAGCTGAGCACTTTGCCTTATGTACTCTACATAGAAGTTAAATAAGCAGGGTGACAATATACAGCCTTGATGTACTCCTTTCCCAATTTGGAACTAGTCCATTGTTCCATATCCAGTTCTGTTACTTCTTGAACTGCATACAGGTTTCTCAGGAGACAGGTAAAATGGTCTGGTATTCCGAACTCTTTAAGAAATTTCCAATTTGTTGTGATGCACACAGTCAAAGGCCTTTGCATAGTCAATGAAGCAGAAGTAGATGCTTTTCTAGAATTCTGTTGCTTTCCCTATGATCTAATGATTTTTGTCAATTTGATCTTTGGTTCCTTTGCCTTTTCTAAATTCAGCTTATACATCTGGAAGTTCTGGATTCAAGTACTGCTGAAGCCTAGCTTGAAAGATTTTGAACATTACCTTGCTAGCATATGAAATGAACACAATTATGCAGTAGTTTGAACATTCTTTGGCATTGCCCTTCTTTGAATTGGAATGAAAACTGACCTTTTCCAGTCCTGTGGCCACTGCTGAGTTTTCTTTGCTGACATACTGAGTGTAGCACTATAATAATATCAGTTTTTAAGATTGTAAATAACCCAGCTGGAATGCTATTACCTCCACTAGCTTTGTCTATAGTAATGGTTCCTATAGCCTACTTGACTTCACACTCCAGGATATCTGGCTCTAGCTGAGTGACCACACCATCATGGTTATCTGGGTCATTAAGACCTTTTTTGTATAGTTCTTCTGTTGTGTATTCTCCACCAGGGAAACCCCTTGCATCTGTATTATTATTATTTATTTAATAATTATATTACAGAGGCATTGGGTTATAATAATTTTCATTCTCTGTGTATCTGTTTTTATGTATATGTATGTGTATTGTCAGGTTTTAGTATGAGGATTGTGGTAGCTTTGTAGAAATAAGGAGGTGTCCATTGTTTTCCATGCTCTGGAACTCTTAGCACAGACATTATATGTTCTTTGTAAGCTGGAAAGAACTTTGTCATAAAATTCTCTGAATGTGTGCTATCTAATATGGTATAATAAGCACCTGGAATGTGGTTAATATGACAGAGGAACTGAACTTTTAAATTTTATCTTTATCTTAAATTTAATTTCTCATTAAAAATTGATTCTTATCTTCAGTGTTGCAGTCTTTTAAGGACAACCTGGTTATGTAAGTCTATGTTATGTAGATTATGTAAAGTCAAAATATATAGATGAAGTATTTCTAATGAAAATTTATCAACCAGATTAAAATATATTTTAAATATAAAACATACCTTGGATTTTAAAGACTAAATATGAAAAAATGTAAAATTAAAATTTTTTATGTTGATTTTGTATTGACACGATAATCTTTTACCATGGCCACCTATGCTGATAAATAAAACATGTCATTAAAATTAATTTTACTGCTTTATACTTTTATGCTTTTAGTATGGTATTAGAAAGCTTAAAATTATAAATGTGGCTTGCACTTGTGATAGGCATTTTATTTCTATTAGACAGCATGGTTCTGAACCAGGAGCTTTCCTAAACAGTTAGTAAATCTTCCTTAGTTTCTCACAGAATTACTGGTTCATTCAGTTTTCGTGTATCTCCAGAATAAATTTTGATCGTCTATATTTTCCTGAAAAGTATTTGTTTCAAGTGTATGAATGTAATACTTTACAAATATTTTCTTCCTCCCTCCCTCCCTTTTTTTGGTAAATGGTAGATCAGCTCTGGGATATATTAATAAGTTCTGTTTTTGTGATGTTTAATTAACTTTATATCTGCTTTGATTTATTGATTCAAAAATATTTTTGGAATCATCAATTTACTTTTTCTTATTTGTAGGAATTACATTTTTGATTTTATCTTCTGATAAAAATCCCTATAGATGTGTATAAGAGACAGGGGCTAGAGAAATGGCNGTGATGTTTAATTAACTTTATATCTGCTTTGATTTATTGATTCAAAAATATTTTTGGAATCATCAATTTACTTTTTCTTATTTGTAGGAATTACATTTTTGATTTTATCTTCTGATAAAAATCCCTATTTTTTATAAAAAGATATCATCAAAGAATAGAGAAGTCAGTTTTTATTTTATTTTTTTTATTCCACAAACTTTCCTGCACAATATTGTCTTGCTTCTAACTGTTTAGATACATTTTCTATAAGTATTTTCAATATTTCATGTTCCATGAAACATTTATTTTCACTAATGTGAAAATATTTGAAAATAATGTTTATTGCATAAAACAGGTTATTTTGTTCACATATATTTCATTTTTCCTTGTCTTTTCTTGCTTTACAATCCACTTTTGTAGAGAAAGGAATCACACTGTACGTAAAAGGAATAAACAGTAGAAAATAATGTATCTAGCATTTAACATGTTCCAGGGATGTGCTAACTTCTTAATTAAAATTAAGAATATTTGATCTTCACAGTCACTTTGTGAAGTATGTACTGATGTTAGCCTCAGTTTGCAGATGGGAAAACCAGACCAAGAGGGATTGAGAGGTTTCTCACCTATTGTGCATGGACTCACAAGCCCCATGTGAGAGATCATTCTGTTAGTGTTTCATGCACAATACTAGAAAATATGGAAGACCTCTTTATAATGGATGTCTAGCTTCAGAACATCAACATAGTTCATACTAAGACTCCATTGTCAGGCAGTTATCACATGTAGTTATTATATTCAGTGTTAATACACTGCCCTACGATGTACTCCTGTTGTGCTCTGGGCTTGGGTTCCCTATAATAGCCTAACAAAAATCTCTCATTCATCAGCACTGAGGTGCTTTCTGTAAACAGTTGTTTCCCTTAATCATTTTGTTGGGGGGTGGGGGTAGAAATAGACATCAATTATCCATTTTTAATACCCTATATCTTCAATTTAGAATTTTTGAAGTCTTACATCTATAGAATGGCAGAAAAAGAGAAATTTCATGCAGTTTATTTCTTTGGACAAGCAAAGACAAATCTCTGTCTTTATCCCTAATCTTTATCTCATTTGGTGTCAAATATCCTTTAAAATTAGTTCAGCTATGGTATAGTCCCTCAAAAAAATTAGATACTTAATAACAGCAAATGGCCATGGTTCATTAATTTATGATTCTTTTCTTTCTGTCTTTTGTTTAAAGATAGTGTTTTTGGAAGAAGCATCCCAACAAGAAAAGCTGGCCAAAGAATGGTGCTTCAAGCCATGTGAAATAAGAGAACTGAGCCACCAGTAAGTCAGAGTCAACTTCTTCCCTTTTACTTGATGCTATTAACTAGTCTCAAATGCTAAGAACCTGTCTTGAGAGACAGAGAGGTCTTTGTCTTTTTTTGAGGATGGAGATGGGCAAGAGAAGGTAAATACAGAACATGGAGCTGAAAGATGGAAACTTTGAGAACAAGAGGCTGCCATCATTCACTTACTTCTTCAGCAAATATTTATTGCATTTATTATGTGCAAGAATAGGATCTGGAGGTGAAAATGATATACAGAGTATTGGTGCTTACTGGGCTTATGGCCCATGGTGAAGAGAGAGCATAAACAAGTACACAGATAGGTAAGCATGGCAGTGATGTCTCTGTAAAGGAAGTAATTAGGGAACATGATAGAGATAAACTAGTGGGAGGTGAGAGGAGGTTTAGGGAGGAAAAACTCTGACAGCGTGCATGAGGAAGTTGTTATTCAATCTCTCAGTCATGTCTAACTCTTTGTGATCCCATGGACTGTAGCACACCAGGCCTCCCTGTCCCTCACCATCTCTCAGAGTTTGCTCTAACTCATGTCCATTGAGTTGGTGATAGCATCCAACCATCTCATCCTCTGTCATCCTCTTCTCCTCCTGCCTTCAGTCTTTCTGAGCATCGGCATCTTTTCCAATGAGTCAGGTGGCCAAAGTATTGGAGCTTCAGCTTCAGCATCAGTCCTTCTAATGTATATTCAGGGTTGATTTCCTTTAGGATTGACTGGTTTGATCTCCTTGCAGTCCAAGGGACTCTCAAGAGTCTTCTCCAGCACAACAGTTTAAAAGCATCAATTCTTTGGCACTCAGCCTTCTTTATAGTTCGATTCTCACATCCATACATGACTACAGGAAAAACCATAGCTTTGACTGTATAGACTTATCTCCAAAAGAGCACTTAAGCTACGATTTTATCTNGTTTAAAAGCATCAATTCTTTGGCACTCAGCCTTCTTTATAGTTCGATTCTCACATCCATACATGACTACAGGAAAAACCATAGCTTTGACTGTATAGACTTATCTCCAAAAGAGCACTTAAGCTACGATTTTATCTTCCAACTACTTTAGTGGTACAGGGCTTCCCAGGTGGCTCAGTGGTAAAGGATCCACCTGCCAATGCAGGAGGTGCGGGTTTGATCCCTGATCTGGGAAGATCCTCTGGAGAAGGAAATGGCAACCACTCCAGTATTCTTGCCTGAGAATATCTGCAAATCAATCAATGTAATACACTACACTAACAAATTGAAAGATAAAAACCATATGATTATCTAAATAGATGCTGAGAAGGAAAATTCAACATCCATTTATGATAAAAACCCTCCAGAAAGCAGGCATAGAAGGAACATACCTCAACATAATAAAAGCCATATATGATAAACCCGCAGCAAACATTATCCTCAATGGTGAAAAATCGAAAGCATTTCCCTTAAAGTCAGGAACTAGACAAGGGTGCCCACNACACCGAGGAAACCAGAATTGAAAGAGACACATGTACCCCAATGTTCATTGCAGCACTGTTTGTAATAGCCAGGACATGGAAACAACCTAGATGTCCACCAACAGATGAATGGATAAGAAAGCAGTGGTACATATACACAATGGAGTATTACTCAGTAATCAGAAAGAATACATTTGAATCAGTTCTAGTGAGATGGATGGAACTGGAGCTGATTATACAGAGTGAAGTAAGCCAGAAAGAAAAACACCAATACAGTGTCAGTTCAGTTCAGTTCAGTCGCTCAGTCGTGTCCGACTCTTTGCAGCCTCATGAACTGCAGCACGCCAGGCCTCCCTGTCCATCACCATCTCTTGGAGTTCACTAAGACTCATGTCCATCGAGCCCGTGATGCCATCCAGCCATCTCATCCTCGGTCGTCCCCTTCTCCTCCTGCCCCCAATCCCTCCCAGCATCAGAGTCTTTTCCAATGAATCAACTCTTTATACTAATGCATATACATGGAATTTAGAAAGATGTTAATGATAACCCTGTATGTGAGACAGCAAAAGAGACACAGATGTATAGAACGGACTTTTGGACTCTGAGGGAGAGAGAGAGGGTGGGATGATGTGGGAGAATGGCATTGAAACATGTATACTATCATGTAAGAAATGAATTGCCCGTGTATGTTGATACAGGATGCTTGGGGCTGGTACACGGGGATGATCCAGAGAGATGATATTGGGTGGGAGGGGGGTTCAGGACTGGTAACTCATGTACACTCATGGCAGATTCCTGCCAATGTATGGCAAAACCAATACAGTATTGTAAAGTAAAGTAAAAATTAAAATTAAAAAAATAAGAAAACTGTGTATGTTGTAATTTAAAATATTAGCATATAGTCAAGAGAAAACTTTTATAAAGAGAAGAAAATATATTAAAAAAACATATACATACCTGTTACAATATTACACAAAATGTTCTTATAAGAACATTTTGATATGAAATTAGCATTTATTTTAAACTGTATAGTTTTATTAATCATGATTTTTTTTGAAATTTGTGTGGTGGTTTCATTGCCTGTTTGGGTTGTGTGGGAGCAGATATTAACTGTCTTCATCCAAAATGGTGCCTATTCAAGAATGTTCATGTGCTTCCTGGAAGTTATTCTTGGCTATTGGAAGCAAAATTTTGATTTAAAAAATACATTTTTAGAGAATAATATATATATATTTTTCTTTTCAAACACTTACTGTGGTAGGTATTGAGTAACCTATATTGTTTGGGTGGTTCCCAGACAAAAATTTACCTTGACAAACCACAGAATAATTAAAGTGATGTGAATAGATAGGACAACATTACCACCAACTTCAAATAGGGAATCTAGGTTATTTCAATTTAATGTGTACATTAATCAGACTAATCAAATAACTACTCTAGTTTCATATTATTAGTGAGTTAAAACTAAATATCCTAAATGAACATAGAGCACTTATAACTCTGTCAATGTATTACATTAAATTTGGAAACTGTATAGCTGCTTTCACTATCTTGGTCAAAATTATTCTGTAAGCTCCAAAAATTGGGAAAGGAGTATGTCAAAGCTGTATATTGTCACATGCTTATTTAACTTATATGCAGAGTACATCATGGAAATGCTGGGCTGGATGAAACACAAGCTGGAATCAAGATTTCTGGGAGAAATATCAATAACTTCAGATATGCAGATGACACAACCCTTATGGCAGAAAGTGAAGAGGAACTGAAGAGTCTCCTGGTGAAAGTGAAAGAAGAAAGGGAAAAACCTGGCTTGAAAATCAACATTCAAAAAAGGAAGATCATGGCATTTGGTCCCACCACTTTATGGCAAATAGATGGGGAAACAATGAAAACAGTGAGAGACTTTATTTTCCTGGGCTCCCAAATCACTGCAGTTGGTGATTGCAGCCATGAAATTAAAAGACGCTTACTCCTTGGAAGGAAAGCTACGATCAACCTAGACAGCATATTAAAAAGCAGAGACATTACTTTACTAACACAGGTCCGTCTAATAAAAGCTATGGTTTTTCAAGTTGTCATGTATGGATGTGAGAGTTGGACAATAAAGAAAGCTGAGCACTGAAGAACTGATGTTTTTGAAATGTAGTGTTGGAGAAGACTCTTGAAAATCTCTTGGACTGCAAGGAGATCCAACCAGTCCATCCTAAAAGAAATCAGCCCTGAATATTCATTGGAAGGACTGATGCTGTAGCTGAAGCTCCAATACTTTGGCCACCCAATGTGAAGAACTGACTCATTGGAAAAGACCCTGATGCTGAGAAAGACTGAAGACAGAAGGAAAAGGAAACAGAGAATGAGATGATTGGATGGCATCACCGACTCTATGGACATGAGTTTGAGTAAGCTCCAGGAGTTGGTGATGGACAGAAAAGCCTGGTGTGCTTCAGTCCATGGGGTGGCAGAGACAAAGATGACTGAGCAACTGAACTTAACTTTTTTTTTGGAACTTATTTTATTTTATTTTTTTAATTTTTACTTTATTTTACTTTACAATACTGTATTGGTTTTGGCATACATTGACATGAATCCGCCATGGGTGTACATGTGCTCCAAAACATGAACCCCCCTCCCATCCCACATCATCCCTCCAGATCATCCCCGTGCACTAGCCCCAAGCATCCTGCATCCTGCATCAAACATAGACTGGGGGTTCGTTTCTTACATGATAGTATACATGTTTCAATGCCATTCTCCCAAATCATCCCAACCTCTCCCTCTCCCTCAGAGTCCAGAAGTCTGCTCTACACATCTGTGTCTCTTTTGCTGTCTTGTATACATGGTCATCATTACCATCTTTCTAAATTCCATATATATGTGTTAGTATACTGTATTGGTGTTTTTCTTTCTGGCTTACTTCACTCTGTATAATCGGCTCCAGTTTCATCCATCTCATTAGAAATGATTCAAATGTATTATTTTTAATAGCTGAGTAATACTCCATTGTGTATATGTACCACAGCTTTCTTATCCATTCATCTGCTGATGGACATCTAGGTTGTTTCTATGTCCTGGCTATTATAAACAGTGTACTGTAATGGTTTTGCCATACATTGACACGAATCCGCCACAGGTGTACATGAGTTTCCAATCTTTGAAAGCATTCTTAGAAGATAATTAGCATTATCAAGAAGTTTGAGGTATTATCATACAACTTCAGTAAGACTGAGAATTTATATTATTATGGTGAATAAGGACTTCCCTGATAGTTCTGCCTGCAATGAAGGAGATCCCAGTTGGATTCCTGGCTTGGGAAGATCTGCTGGAGAAGGGATAGTCTACTCATTCCAATATTCTTGGGCTTCCCTTGTGGCTCACCTGGTAAAGAGTCCACCTGCAATGTGGGAGACTTGATTGATTCCTGGGTTGGGAAGATCCCCAGAGAAGGAAAAGGCTACCCACTTCAGTATTGTGAGTATGGTAAGTAACAATAAACATGTAGGTTTAAAGAGTTTTAAAACAGTGGCCAAAGAGTTTAAAAATATTGGAAAATAATTTTTGGTGGTTAATTAGAAAGAGGAAGATTTGAATAACTTGAAGTTTTGAGATTTCAAAGGTGACTGTGAAGTCAAGTACTTAACCCCTAGAATTATCAGTATTATATATAGGTGAATTAATGGATGGAGAGATGGATGAATGAATAAATGTGTGATTGAAGAACCACTTTAATTCAGATATAAAGTCCAAAAAGTGAAAAATATTGAAAGGCAATGAAGAGTTCAACTATGACAATGTAATTGATCAATAGTACGTCATTGATAACCTTTCTCAAACAAGTTGCATTAGACTGAATATAGTGAATGCATGATAGGGAAGCAATTAAATTTGATCAATTTACAGACAAATCTACTTCATTTCTTTCCTTCAATAATTTAAGAGGAATAAAATGCAGAGGAACAATCAGATATAGTCATTTATTTTAGCTAAGGAGAGTTTATCTCTGTCTTTAAAAAGTACTTGACCATTTTCCTACTTCTTAAAGCCTACTCTTTTGATTTCAAAATCACATAAATACCTGTAACTTTTTGTTCTTACTGAAAAAGCTGTCCCCTTCTAATCTGGGGTCAAGACTCTTCGTTTTGAACTTAAGATGGATGTTCCAAGTCACATTACAGGAAATTTTGTCCCTGTGATGGGAACCTGTACTTGTCTCTTCTAAGAATTGGATTAATAAACTTCAGATAAAGTGAAAGTATCTTTTGATTGAACAAGCTAATTATTCCTGAACATTCTAGTAGGTGCTGGGCATAAAGAGAAAAGCTGCATAATTCAGAATAACCTGAAAACAATTCATATGTATTCTGCTTCCAACACCCTAGTCCATCTACCTCTTTAAAGGAACTTCCTTACCTCATGGCAACAGATCATTGATGGACTAAATCTTATCCTTCTCTGAATCAATCTCTGCATTGACAGTTATTACCAGTGTAAACAACAACAATAATAATGCCTGGATAAATTAGCTAGGGAGTATGTAAGTATATACAATATGGAAATTCAGAAACAATTACTTCATAAATCACCATCAATTTGTTATCCCATTACATATAAATCACAAATTATTGTCAACATATATCCATTCTGCACATCTGAGATCACTTAGCCACTCTGACTTTAACAATTCAGTCACCCTAGCTAAATTCTCTCTTCTTTCAGGTCATTTTAATACTTTCAGACCAAGCACTTATCTTTTGTTCTTAAAGTGTTTCTTTTTAGCAATTATAAACCAGATTAGACATTCTTATTTACGAACTCAGAGACTTTTGTTTATATTACAGGACTGAAATTCAGTATGTTGAGTAATTGAGAGACCTAAATCTTTTTTTCTCCCTCAGTTGATTAAATACTTCTTTAAAACAGTATTTGTTTTTTATTGAAGTCATCAGGAAACACAAAATACAGAGTGGATACTTAGTTAACATTTGCAGATTTGTTGATTTATTGGCATTACTCAACAATTATAGTTTTGAAATTTGCTTGTTAAAAATATTTAAATTTTTTATATCAAATAGTCAGTGTATAATTTATATATATCTATAAATTAATATATCACTTATCATGATTGCACTTTCTCCCTAGTGCTGTTTCTTTAACATTGAAAAAAAAAAAAAGGTTCAAACAATACCAGAGTTTAATTAAATGTAATGTAGCTATTTCTAAGACATAAAAGTTAACCCTATGTCTTGAATGAGTAAGTGAGATATTAAAATTCTTCAAACTAGTATTGTTTAGTAGTAAAACTATGTATGTACCATGCAGCAACCATCCCACTCAAATTATATTAATATACACAATTATAGCTGGAGGTGATAGTGAATTGGCTTGCTATTCATTATCTCTCTGCTTTTTGTTGGTGGTGCTGGTTCTCTTGGGTTATGGACTAAGTCTTTTGATGAGGTTAAAGTGATCTTTATTTCCAATATACTGAAAATTTCAGATGTATATACATACATATATACATATTTATATATATATAAACACACACACAGCATAAACATATATATCCAGAGACTGAAAAAAAAACAAGTTATTTCCTTTTCCAGTTTTGGGATTTTTTATTTTCTGCAGGTTAGATATTTGTTGCTTCTACTGTAATTCATGCCTTTAACCCTCACTATTAATGGAGATGCATTATATCTGAGAAAAGCTTAAAGGCTTGTTTTAGTTCAGAAAAATAACCTTACTGGGGAGGCTTATTGCAACTGCACCTCACCTACTCCAACCTTTTGAGTTTGTGAAATTGAGCTGAGAGTTCTAGTAGAAAATGCAAGCTCTACAGCAAAATTTAATCTTTCTGCAAGCAGCTAGTCCAGAAATACCATAACAGCAGCTGTTCTCATGGCATATTAGCATTTCTGCTTCTGGCCTCAGCTGCTTCTCAGAAGTGCAAAGAAATGCAGACATGGTAAATGTTCATTTTTAACATTAGCTTGAGTTTGAAAATCAGGGTACATTCATTGGTCCCCCAAAGTAATGGATGCATATTTCTAATTATTTTACTCCTGAAGTAGTGTATGACATATACATAGCTCAGAATATCTTTGTTAACTATAGAAAAAGGAGAAAGGGATATTCATCATGCAGTAAACTGATCTTCAACTATTGCCCATAATGTAGGTGTGGTCTTTGATTGCATGCAAAACAAAAATGCAACTTAATCATCAATATTACCATATTTAATTTCATACTTATTCTTATATTCATGACTAAAAAACAGAAGCTATGACACTGTAGCAACTGTGATATTATTTTAAGTATATAAATTCCCTTTCGAGTTTGAATAACAATGATCATCGTATCATAGACCAGCTCTGAAATGGGGTAGGGAGACAGTGAAGAAGGGGGATGGATTTGTGTTATAGGTAAAAATTTATTTTAATCCATCTTATACTTTATGTTCCTGAATGCTAGTAATCTATCTCTTTTTTAAGTTCCACAAATATTAATAATATTGTTCTCCATTATAATCTGCTGGTTATAATAAACAGTCACTTTAAGGCACTAAGAGACACACTCTGTCTCCCATTGTTATCAGAATCTGTTTTGCTAAGTGTCAAGTTCTTCAGCGTTTCTTGATAACTGATAAAATTTGTAGCCTACTATGTCTTATTACAATGTTTAATCTTCTCAAAGATATGAACATTCTTCATATCTTCTTCTCAAAGATATGAAGAATTAGGCTTTAATCATTGTAACTTAGGTATTTGCCTTGCTTAGATACCTTTGAATTAACTTGTGTTTAACCAATTTATTTACAAAGGATTCAAGTCTTTTGAAGCCTTTGAGATGTTGGTTTTGTATTTTAAAAAATCTACTTAAAATGATATTTGGAGCGAGTTATTACAGAACTTTAAAAGAAAAGCAGAATTTAAAACAAGCATTGTTATATGGAATTAATGATACATGAATAATTAGCAGTCACCTAAGACATATAGCCACACCCTATGAATACCAGGAAAGTGGTGCAATTTTAAAACCATGATAATGTGGATTAATGAACCATTCCTGGTTTTTACTTAAACCCTGATGTGCCCTTGGGAACTTTACCACCTACCACACTGTTGGCTTCCATTTTGCTTCCTTTTATTAGGGTTGTTATAATTTTTATGGAAAAATTCACTTTTTTCTGTAAGATATTACTACAGTTCATATTGGGAACAGTGGCTTTGTCAGCAAAAATCTATGACTATTTCTGCTGTATCTTGCATATATCCATGTAAATGTAAACACTAAGATAAGATGTTGGGGTTCTTTCCCTTCATTTTTATATAGTCTCAATTCCTTCCTAATATGTATGAATGTTCTTTTCTTTCTTTTTTCCTATCAAAATGATACCAGAGTGGGGCTGATGGATGAGGTTTATGAATTGACTTGATTTCTGTAGGAAAAGAAATAATCTCTGATGAATACTATTTCATAAAAGCCCCACAGGTGAAAAAATATCTTTGCCTCTCGAGTATGAACCTGGAAACTGAAATTTTAAAGTTTAACCATGTGATGCCCATTTATGTACACAGAACATGTCTCAAGGTTTATATTTTTAAGAGTATAATGAAGACAGTTGAACCGATTCTGATAGTTATGTAAGGTCATAGGATTTAAATATTTATATGTAAATAAACTGGTCAAGGTATTAAATTTGAAAATCACAGTTGTTTTTTTTAATCATAGAGAATAAAAGTGAAGAGCTGAAAGGGCATGTAGGAGAGTGAGTATTTAAAGCTTAAGAGGTTACATCCAGTAAAAGAATGAGGAAAATTTATATGAAGGAGATGTTCTTGGCAGCAGGCATTCAATGATGGCTAGGACTTTTATAGAGTGATTGGGCATTCAAGTGGAATATTTCTAAATAAAGAAAATTATGAGAAAACAACAAAAGCTCAGAAATATTAAGGGATTCAAGGAGAAGCAGTCCGTCTTAATGATTAAGTTTTGAAGGAGAGTAATAGGACATAACATAAAAGAATCATATAAACCATTTGGTGGAAGGTCAAGCACACCAGGCTGAGCACTGGATTCTCAACTTAGAAAATACAGGGCAGGTACTAATTGAGTTTTAAGGGGAACTTAAATGCATGCCATAGAAAAATTACCCCTCTAAGCACCAAATCCAGAACATTTCCTATGGAGTGTTCCAGAACAGAAGCATCCGTGAGTTAGAACTGACGCAACAACTTGGCTATGATCTTTAAAATTTTGACCCCATTGTGGGTCAAATAAACATATCATTTCATTGTGAGATAATCAGTGACAGTGGTCAGCAGTGGCATCAGCTTCTCTTTAAAGCACACACTGAGCTTAGAGCAGGAAAGTAGAAACTGCTACAAACTGCAAGCATCCTTTGTCTATCCAACAACACAGTTCCCTGAACAGCCTCTCTTAGTGGTCCATTTGGGCAAAGAGACAAAAATACTCAAATTCAAGAGTTCTAAGAAAAAGTACCTAAGGATTTTTATTTCAGTGAATTACAGCAACCACATGATAATTTGGTCCTATCTCATTTGTGCTGCTTACATTGTTTATCATAGGCTTATGCTCAGGATGGAAAACAATTCTTAAGTATTTAAAAATGTATCATGTATTTCCTAACATCCTACAAATCCCTCAAGGGGGGAAAAAAGAAACAGGCTGATAATTTGCAAAGTTTGTTTTAAATAGTAACTTGCCACAGAGCTAGAAAATACATTATTTCCAACCCTACATATTTACCTTGTCACAGATCTCCAGAGAAATCAATTACCCACCACTGATGGCTTCACTCTGTTTGCCATAAAGTAA
This sequence comes from Neotragus pygmaeus, assembly GCA_006410875.1. Taxonomy (NCBI): domain Eukaryota; kingdom Metazoa; phylum Chordata; class Mammalia; order Artiodactyla; family Bovidae; genus Neotragus; species Neotragus pygmaeus. The sequence continues at coordinate 100,837 of SJYV01017927.1, forward strand.
GGAAAACAAAGCAAACTGTAGATTAGGGAAGAGACAGTAATGCCTTGAGGCACAGCATCAAGAAGGTATCTCTGAACAATGAAATAATCAACAGTAAAAGAGGAAAATGCCAAAATAATATGCCTGACCAACATGTCAGTTGTGTCCAACTCTTTGCAACCCCATGGATTATACAGACCATGGAATTCCTTGGCCAGAATACTGCAGTGGGTAGCAGTTCCCTTCTCTAGGGGATCTTCCCAACCCAGGGATCGAACCCAAGTCTCCCGCATTGCAGGTGGATTCTTTACCAGCTGAGCCACAAGGGAAGCCAGTAAAAGAGAAAAATGGCAAAACAACATGAAATAATTAACATAGTAAAATTTTTAGTGGGAAAAATATTCAAGAAGGTCATGTACTATACACCTATGTAGAATCTAGTTTCTATAATTCCTTATTCTATATCACTCATATCAATATATCATTCTAATGAAACTCTTATACACAATTTTCAATAACTATTTTTGTGAAAACATTTCTGTAACAGAAAATCTTTGAATGATATGAGTCAAAAAATAAGAATCACCAGAAGCAAAAAAAGAGCATGCTACCTGAGACCCGGGTACTGAACAAAACTTGACACCAAATTGTAACATCTATTACACATTCATCTTTTCAGGTCATCTTTCTACTCAAGCTATTACTGCTGCAGGCAGTTGACCAGCATCTGCTTCAGTGCAACAGGAATACCATTCAGAACTTTTCTGCAGGTGCTTTCTCACTCTCATGAACTTGCACAAGCACGGAAATGAGAGTGAGTTAACCTTTCTGGACGACACTTGTCAAGGGGTTATCTGTGAGTCGGAGTTATCCTACGAATGAATGTTCTTCTAATCTGTCATTATGGTGGAGAATTCTGAGGTGCATTCTACAAAGTTCTTTAGAAAGTTACCAGCAGGATAAAATCCATTTATTCTCAGTGGTAAGCAGCTCAAAATTTCAACTCTACATGAACTGTCCATCCCTCTCTGTTATGTTCCTCACAATGGCTTTCCTTTGCTTAGGAAATTTTAATTTTAAAATGAAAGTCTTTGCATCCAAAGTATTTTCCTTGACTCGACTTTTAAGGGCACCCAGGTTAAGAGCACTGGTTACAGATGTCCTACCAGGAATATCTTAAAGAGGAAATTCTGGAACTAGGTCTTGATTTGTATTAGAGTCAACAAAGACCTCATGATGAGGGATGGTATGGAGGTAATAACCCTGACATGCAGTTGTTTTATAAGGACCATTTATTTCACTGGTGGTAAACTTTATAAAGTACAAGTAGAAAGTGAAGCATTGGTTGGTTAGCAGTGGTACTTGAATGAGAAGGGGAAACTGATTATCAATAATGCAGATTGGCTACCTGTTGGTTATAGCTTGTAAACTACAAAGGGAACTTAGTTTTAGCCTCAGTAAGTATCATTTGCCAAAGTCAGGA
>SJYV01017927.1:105781-120572 GCA_006410875.1 Neotragus pygmaeus
TACTTTGGCCACCTCATGCAGAGAGCTGACTTATTGGAAAAGACTCTGATGCTGGGAAGGATTAGGGGCAGGAGGAGAAGGGGACGACAGAGGATGAGATGGCTGGATGGCATCACTGACTTGATGGACATGAGTCTGAGTGAACTCCGGGAGTTGGTGATGGACAGGAAGGCCTGGCGTGCTGTGATTCATGGGGTCACAGAGAGTTGGACATGACTGAGTGACTGAACTGAACTGAAGTGAAGTGACCTTAGAGGCTTCCCTGGTGGCTCAGTAGTAGTGAATCTGCCTGCAATGCAGGAGACATCAGAGATGCAGGTTTGATCCCTGGGTTGGGAAAATCCCCAGGAGAAGAAAATGGCAACCACTCCAGTATTCTTGTCTGGGAATTCCCATGGACAGAAAAGCCTGGCAGGCCACAGTCCATGGGGTTGTAGAAGAGTTGGATACAACTTAGCAACAACAACAAACAAAGTTACCTAGGGATGAGATATATTATTTGGTTTAGAGAAGTGGCAGGTGAAGATAAAATTAATCATCAAATTGAAGAGGTTAGTCACAGCTATTGTAAGCAATGATCCATTCATCAGTTTCCAGAACTAAATCAATGATCAAACCTAAAATGTTTTCACTGAAGGAGAACCCAGGCCTCCAAAACATATAACTATGGGTATACCTTAATGAGGAAGTTGGAATGCCCAGGCCATCTAAAAGCTTTTGGGTCTCATTTCTGAACTGATTCTGCTATCAGCAGAATCAAAACTCTGTGATGCTGAGAGTGAAAGTGAATGGTGATCAATGGGGTTCTGGCACACACAGCTCTCAGTCACTCCAAAATGTCTATGTATTCATTATGTGATTATTTTTCTGACTGTATACTTGGGGTGGATAAATTGTAACTGGAGAAAAATACTGTGAACACTTTCTTAGTTGTCATTATGAGCCATTAAGTGGGACAAAGCCAAGTAGAAATGCCTGAAACCCTCCTCTCCCTCCATCACACAAGCAAAGTCAAAAGGAATGATTTAAATACATTAATACCCCGATCAAAAAATAAAAGATCTGGTGGGCAGTGTGTTCTTAAAATTCATTTAATTCCCAGTTTGGGCACTGAAAAATATCAAATTATGCTAGATAATCACAGAATATCATAAACAGAACTTCAACAACAGCTGGTGTGCCAACATATGGTATGGATACTCAAACTGTTTAGTCTCTAAGTCATGTCCAACTCTTTGTGACTCCATGCACTGTAGCTCGCCAGACTTCTCTGTACATGGGATTTTCCAGGCAAGAATACCGGAGTGGGTTGCCATTTCCTTCTCCAGGGCATCTTCCTGACCCAGGGATTGAACCTGCTTCTCCTGCATTGGCAGGCAGATTCTTTACCACTATGCCACCGGGGAAGCCATGGATACAGATACAGAAACCTAACACAGTCCTGGCATTGTGTGTGGCTATTGATCAAAGTTAAGAACTGCTGAGAGAAGACATCAGTGAAAGAGTTAAAAAGCCAAGCCCCAGAGAGATGATAGTTGCAATGATGACAGGCAACAAATTATTCATCTTCAAATACAAAAAGACTATGTATCAAAAATACAGGCTATTCAAATGGAGAATGGACAAAACTAACTGGGCAGTTTCTTTACAAAAATACAACATCCAAATGGCAACAACATCCAACTGGCAACTTAAATTCGTTTGTTATCTAGGAAATAAACATAAGATCACAATGGGATACTTCTAATCACCAGTACCAAAGTGAATGAAAAGAAAGAATAGTGTTAGAGGGCCCTACCTCAAATGAAATTCTCATGTATATGTCTTAGCGGTGGTGGTGGTGTACTTGCTAAGTCGTGTCCGACTCATTGTAACCCCATTGACTGTAGCCTGCAAAGCTCCTCTGTCCATGGGATTTTCAGGCAAGAATACTGAAATGGATTGTCATTTCCTACTCTAGGGGATCTTCCCAACTCAGGGATTGAACCTGGGTCTCTTGTAATGCAGGCAGATTCTTTACCAACTGAACCACCAGGGAAGCCCCATGTGTATGTCTTAGATGTAAACTGTGATTTCATTAGAGGACTGTTTGACAGCATAGACTAGAGTTGTATATCTGCAAACCTTATCACCTAGTGATTTCTCTCCTAGGTTCATACAAATGAAAAATTCCTATAAATATTTAACAAAAGACAGGCACAAGAGTCTTTTAGAAGTGCTATGAATAACAGACTCAAATTGAAGACCCACAGGTGCATAGATGGTTGGCTGAATAAACTGTAATGGAGTCCTATGGAGCAATAGGAGTAAATAATTTACAGCTACATACAGTGACATGGATGGATCTCACAAAGATAATGTTGAGCAAAAGAGGACAGATACAAAGATGTACTGAAAAAGGCAGAACCGATCTACAATGTTAGATGCTAAGAGCGTGGGCATCGCCCTGGAAAACAGTTGATTCTTTCTTGCCCTGGTGCTGGTTATCAGCGTATGCCCACTCTGAAGTCACCAATATTCAAACTTCTGACTTGCTTACTTTCCCTACTTTATGGGCAGCAGTGCACATACCCAGAGATGTGTTTATTTCTCTGTTTCTGCTTCAATATAGTCAGCAGGGGTTTCTGTCACCCTGTTATCCAGCAGATCATCACCCGGGTCATGACACTGATATTTCCATTGCCATTGTACTAACCAGGAAGTGGTACTCTGGGTACCTTAGTAAGACTAAGACACACTGCAGAAAGTGGGAGATAAGGCTTACCAAGGCTAACGGACCTGCCACAACAATCCTCAGTTCCCGATTGTATGATTCCTACCTATCTCCTCTAAGGGGCTTCCCAGGTAGCTCAGTGGTAAAGAATTCACCTGCCCATGTGGGAGACGTGGGTCTCATCCCTGGGTCAGGAAGATCCCCTAGAGGAGGAAATGTCAACCCACTCCACTCCAGTATTCTCGCCTGGAGAATCCCATGGACAGAGGAGCCTGGTGGGCTACAGTCCATGGGGTTGCAAACAGTCGGACACAACAACAATCTCCTCTAAAGTACAGAGTGGTTTCTTGAACTTTGGCAGGACTTAAAAAAGAAAAAAAAATAACTGGAGTACACAGTACAAGTACTGTGTTACAAATACTGTGTTACAAGGCTGTATCAGTTTCCACTGTACAGCAAAGTGAAATCAGCTACTTGTTTACATATATCCCCTCTTTTTTGGATTTCCTTCCCATTTAGGGGCATGGTGGTGATGGTTTAGCCACTAAATAGAGTCTGACTCTTTTGATCTTATGGACTGCAGCCCACCAGACTGCTCTGTCCATGGGATTCTCCAGACAAGAATACAGGAGTGGGTTGCCATTTCCTCCTCTAGGGGATCTTCCCAATCCATGGATTGAACCTGGGTTTCCTACATTGTAGGCAGATTCTTTACCACTGAGCCAACAAGGAAGCCTGTTTAGGGCTGTGACCTTCCTTTAAGCCTGCTAGGATTCTTTAGACTCTGGAGGTGGCGTCTGTCACACGTGGGATGCTAAGCCCATGGACTGACCAGTTGAAGCAGACATCCCTTAGCAAGAAAGGGTTCTGCAGCACAAACTTCCTCTCCAGTCATGCCATGTGATCCCACAGATCTGGTACTGTTAGAGGTAGCCCAGGAAAGAAGTACTGAGTGACATCTCCAGTAATCAACAAGGAGGGTCACAGAGTAGACTCCTCAGGCACTGAAGCTGGGTCTTGCCTCCTCTGGTGGGGAGCTACTCACTATTATAAACACAGCTGTCAGGGGTTCCCTGGTGATTCAGTGGTAAGGAATCCCCCTGCCAATGTACTAGCTATTGTAAACAGTGCTTCAGTGAACAACAGGATACATGTGTCTCTTTCAATTTTGGTTCCTCGGGGTATATGCCTAGGAGTGGGATTGCTGGGGTATATGCCTAGGAGTGTGATTGCTGGGTCATATGGTGATTTTATTTCTAGTTTTTACCATCTTCTATAGTGGCTGTATCAATTCACATTCTCACCAACAGTGTAAGAGTGTTCCCTTTTCTCCACACTCTCTCCAGCATTTATTGTTTGCAGACATTTTGATGAGGGCCATTCTGACCAGTGTGAGGTGGTATCTTGTAGGTTTGATTTGCATTTCTCTAATAACAAGCAACATTGAGCATCTTTCCATGTGTTTGTTAGTCATCTGTATGTCTTCTTTGGAGAAATATCTATTTAGGTCTCTTTCCCACTTTTTCATTGGGTTGTTTTTCTGGCATTGAGTTTTATGAGCTGCTTGTATATTTTGGAAATTAATCCTTTGTCAGTTGTTTCATTTGCTATTATTTTCTTCCATTCTGAGGGACACAGGTTCGTTCCCTGGTCCAGGAAGATCCCATATGCCCTGGAGTAAGTGAACCTGTGTCTACAACTACTAAGTCTGTGCTCTCGAGCCCAGGAGTGCTGAGAGCCTGTGCTCTACAGCAAGCCTCTATAGTGAGAATCCTGTGCATGGCAACTAAAGAGTCACCCCACTCACCACATCTAGAGAAAGCCCGCTCAGCAACGAAGACCCAGCACAGCCAATTAAAAAAAAAAAAAGCTGTTGGTGTGGCACTGGCCCCTGTTAGGGTAGAACACCTGACCTTGACATAAGGTCAGGCTATGCAGCCAGACTAGTCCGTCCTGATCTGCTTCTTCTGAATCCATCAGGCAGCCCAGGGCAGTTGCAGCAGCAATCCATGGAGCACTGACAGTGATGTCTGTGGATTTGACCTTGAGAAGGATCTAGAAGGCACAACTATGCTGAACAGATGACTTTGATTCACCTCTTTCTGCTGCCTCAATGCTTAGTTTACATTTGTAGCTTTTGAAGGGCTTCTCCATTACAAACTCACAGATTGCATTGTTCACAAACTCACTGTGTTACCATCACTCACTGCAGTGATTGTGCCTTGCATTTATTCTGCCACACAACAGGCCTGTCAAATGTGGTCTTACAGGCAATGGTTAAGCGAAATAACACCTTCAGGGAGCAGAGGAGTTGGCCTTGTACTTGGTAGTTCCCCTTACAGGAGGAGATGCCTGAGCTACCGGTGGGCACAGCTTCCTGAACAAATGGTTTAGAGGTTTAGTTAGGAAACAGGAAGAAGCAAGCTTAGAAGACTGCAGACAAAGAAGTTTGGGAAACAGATGAAGTGTGTGGATCTCTTGGAGTGGCATAAAGAGTCTATCTTTGGGTCTCTTTTCCACTATAACCAGACCATCTGCCCCATCATGGAGGAAGTGTCTAAAACAGATGGACAGGATTCTCCCAGCAGAGATCAACTAGCTTCTCTTTCCCAACCAGAACAGTTTTGTATAATGGACCTGCATACGTTAAGAGTGTTGGCCTGATCTCAGATTTCCCCCCAAAACCACATGGGGGGAAAACCTGGGTTTCCTTGTTCATATTTGCCCCCCAAATTAAGAACTATACTCCAGTGAAAAGAACTAAAAACTCCTAAGGAATATTTTAAACAAGAAAAGGCAGAGTTGATGTCTTGCCCCAGCCCCCCTCCTCATTATCATTTTTCTAGCAGTGTAACTGTGATTATCTGTTGGGTGATCAAGGATTTCACTGTTGCATTCTGTTTTTCCATGAATGTTAAAGACAAGGGAACTGGGCTGAGGGCCCCAGCTCAGTCTCAGCAGGGGAAGGTATGAGGGTGCTTCTCTTCGGTAACTTACGGGGGCTGTACAAGCAGAGTGAGACAAGCGGAGACACCATCTATGGAATGCGTCTCATCATTTCCACACCCTGGTGTGAGTCCAGCTTTGCGCAGTCCTTATAGCATGACAGATACTCTGACAGTTGCAGTTCACAATCTCTAGGCGAGAAGCAAAAAAGGAGAAACAAGACTGTACAATGTATTTTCAGACTGCATGGGTATCTTTTGTGAACTGACCCAAGGAGCATGGGGACCTATATATCTGTACCTTTCTCTTAAAATATCTATTTATCTACCAAGAGGTATTCAGTGACTTCATTTCATTCTAGCCTAGATTTATTGATGCTCATAAATGTTCATTTAGGAAGAAAAATAATCTTACCTAAGGCCTCTGCATGGAGCAAGAATGAAAGGCTCAAATGGAGGAATAGATGGTGTGACAGCTGAATGGGAAAGAGAAGGTAATTACTGCCCACCGCTGTGCCTTGTGGACTGTGATGAGCCCTGAGTGCCTGCTGAATAGTACGAATCTCTTCCTGTTCCAGGGGAAGAATGACTCAAGGTTAGGATGGTGCCTCTTTTTTCTTCTTACACAAAGCAGACAATGCACCTGGGGAGGCAGGGAGAAGGGTGCTGTCGCCATAGAAGCACAAAGCATTGTGCAGCCTTGAGAATAGCGGCACTCTCCATCTCTTCCTTTCTTCATTATTGACTAAAATAGTATCATCTTTGGCTTCTTGTGTGTGCTCTTGTATTACACCGTGTGCATAGTGATAATAGTCATTAAATTACTCCATTTCCAATCACGAGAGAAAAGATATTTCATGCAGGGACTTCTCCTTATTTCCATTGGGCAACAGATATCAGAACATAGAGAGGAAATCACTGATTTATAGAGTCTTTTCCAGATATCTGGCCTGTATAACACATGCCAAGGAAAATTGTGCATAAGAGTGGGGAATCAACAACCTCCCCAAAGACAAAGCTATTTAACTCATAATGCTCCTGAATCATTTTAGTGGCTCATTCATAGAGGAAATGGAGAAAAATGATTATAGATGCAGACAATGAAAACTAACATTAGTGATGAACTTTCTATATGTCAGACACTTGAAACAGTATCCCATTTAATTACAGAAAGTGATGCCATTTTCCAATTTTGTAAGTGTGAATGTTAGATATGAGTTATTAATAACTTGTCAAGGTCACTTCAAGCTTGTAAATAGCTAAGCTTGATATTAAAACCTAATTATGTCCAATTCAGAATTTTTTCTACTCTATCTTTTCAGGAAAGCCAAGAATTGGATGCTGCCTGAGGTTTCTGGATGAAAGTGAAAGTATTAATCCCTCAGTCATGTCAAACTCTGCAACCCCATGCACTATAGCCTTCCAAGCACCTCTGTCCTTGGAATTCTCCAGGCAAGAATACTGGAGTGAGTAACCATTCCCCTCTCCAGGGGATCTTCCCAACTCAGGGATTGAACCTGGGTCTCTTGCATTGGCAGGTGGATTCTTTACCATTGAGCCACCAGGGAAGCCCAAAACCAGTTCATGGAAAAGATCCCGAGAGTACAGCTTCACCCAAGCTCAGTAAGACAACTCTTAAATTCACACACACACACACAAATAAACCCAGACCATTATTATTAGGACTCAGATTTGTTTCTGGGGACTTGAAGTGTGTAGCCAGGATGGCAGGGGAGAAGTAGAGAACAACTCTGGGTTCCTTAAGAGTGAACGACAGGCACCTGATAGCTTTTGTGTACAAAATAAAAGTCTGAGGGTTGGGTTTCTTTGTGATTAACAAAGATGTTTTAGATCAGCTTATTTATAGTCCACTTCAATGAGTTTCATGACTTTAATCAGTCTCAAGAAAATCTCTGAATTTTGGATTATTTCCTCTAGATTATTATTTTATCAAAAGATACCATCTATCTAAAAAATCACACGGGGGGGGGCAGAAATCCTGGGTTTCCTTGTTCATATTTGCCCCCCAAATTAAGAACTATACTCAAATGAAAAGATAAAATCCTAAGGAATATTTTAAACAAGAAAAGGCAGAGTTGATGTCTTGCCCCAACCCCCCTTCCCATTATCATTTTTCCAGCAGTATAACTGTGATTATCTGTTGGGTGATCAAGGATTTCACTATTTCATTCTGTTTTTCCATGAATGTTAATCAAAAGGAAGAGGCAATTACTTGGTCACTATACAGAAAACATGCCCTTCCAAGCACAATCTTACATGTGTGAATGACATCAGTGATGCCCGTGATGCTATTCTTATCTTTTGGCTCATGAGAAAGTGATGGGAATATATAAACTCATTTCCACAAACTAGCGGATAGTTAAAATATTCTAGATGTCAATGCCTTCCCTGAAGAAAAAGATGACAGCTCAATACTCCTATAAATTGCTAAGTAACACTTGCTGTATTTGCTGTGGCCACATGTTCTATGATAAGAAGAAACTACTCATTTTTAAGAGCATAATGGCATTACATATTTTCACAATTATGTCAGTCAAAATATAATACCAAAATACTTTAAGAAAACTCATATTCTCTTTTCTCAAAGTTAGCCAGAGGCACACTACCAACTTATACATTTTAAAATTATTTTTAAGGAATGAAAAGTTTTCCTTTACTCTCCTTAAAGCAAATTCTTTTTTCTTTTCATTAATAGAGACACCAAACATATTGCTGATAAAAATAGCAACATAATTTATATACTAAATTTAAGGTTACCTTAATAAATCATAGGGGATCAATAAGGTTTTATTGCATATGAGAAAATTCAAGGTATCACATTAATATTATATATATTCATACACCCATCACTTTACTGATAGTTCTTATTTTGGACAAATATATATGATTTGTCATAGCTTATTTGCATACATTCATAATTTGAGTGAATTTTCAAACTCTGGTTATTTGCAGAGAAAGAGCTTTCATAAAAAGAAAATTATGAGTTTGTCCAAAATTAAGAATCTGAAGAAAGAGATGATTAATGTCTGTGTGAGAATAGTATTTTTAACAAAACATCTCAATTTCTTTTTTTTTTTTTTAATTTTAGAATAGACTGTCTTTGTCTTCACAATATATTCAGGCAGGTATGAAAAAAGAGAACACACATTATTTAAATAACTTTAATTATTTAATTTTACATTTGCATTTTAATATAAAATTTTGACTACACCACCTGAGACTTTTTATAAGGCCAGAATTTAAATATTAAAGTAATTAAGTACTGAGAAAATTGGGAAAGTTTTCTCTGATCTATTAATAATTGTGTTTGTCACCAACCGCTGAACCCAAGTATATCACACTAGGAAGAAGAGAAGTACTTCCGGTTATAAAAAGTTCCCTAAATTCTGTTATGTGGCCTCAAATTTAAACACAAGATAATACACATTTTGTATCCTAGTCCTCATTCTAAGCAAAAGAAAAGCAATTATAATGGATGTAATGCTATATTCTTTCCTTTCTCACAGAGGCAGAAATTAAGAGGTTAAGAAAATTGTTAAGTAAATTAATTCCTTGGATGGTTCTTAATACACTTGTGTAAACTTCAATGTACTTGACATTAAGGTGATTACCAAATTTTGTATTTATTTATCCTACATACAGTCTGGGGAGGTGTGTACATACTGGGACTAGGTTACAACTTTGCATTGCTATAAAATATATCTGGCTGATGTACTCTATTTTTATCAATCCATTTTTTTGCAATTAATTGTTTCATTATAAATTTCATAACATACTGAACTTCCTGAATATGGAGGTAGAGTACATGTAAATTCAGAAAAGGCTACAAAAAGTATTAGACTATATATAATTGGCCTTTTAATATATGTGTGAAATATATTTGCTTTCTTTTTGAAGATAAAGCAATTGTGTGGAGGACATTTTGGGGACTCCTTTTTTCCATTATGAAAGTCCCATGATGAAACTCACAGCTGTTTATATCCCAGCTGGCAGAGCAGCCACCCTATGCAGAGATGCACATGTTTCAGTACACCCAAGCTCCACATCTGCAAAACCACGCAGCCAATTTAACAGAGCTTTTTAATTGTACTTATCTGAAAGCCAATAGGGATTATAAAAATGCATGTATTTCCAGTGGCACAATCTAAATAGTGCTAAGAGGGAGTATTAACTTATAAATAAATCCATTGGATTTAAGACAAATTGTAATTAGCGTCTAGGTTCTAAATTTGTCAAAACCAATGACTTTGAGAACAAAAAAATGGGGAAAAAGTACCATTGTTAGGGCTGTGATCTTAGTATGTATTTTCCACAATGTAATTTTCTCATTATGATTGTGTTTAATTTATGTTGCACTAAACTCTTATAAGAAGCCAATGATCCAGGAAGTGTGTTAGGTACTAAGCACTTTAAGAGGAGAAGGACATAATTCTTTCCTAAAGAGGTCTAGAGACTAATAGAGACAAGTAAAGATACGTGAATATTGTCATTTTAGGACAGTTTCTCAAACTCAGTATTGTCAACAATTGGAGCCAGATAATGTTTTGTTGTGAAGTCTGTTCAGTGCATGGGAGGATATTAAGCAGCATGTTTAGCACGCATTTGTTGCATTCCAGAATTTATACACCCCTAATCAATACAACTGGAGAAGGCAATGGCACCCCACTCCAGTACTCTTGCCTGGAAAAATCTCATGGATGGAGGAGCCTGATAGACTGCAGTCCAAGCGGTCGCCAAGAGTCAGACACGACTGAATGACTTCACTTTCACTTTTCACTTTCATACATTGGAGAAGGAAATGGCAACCCACTCCAGTGTTCTTGCTTGGAGAATCCCAGGGCCAGGGGAGCCTGGTGGGCTGCCATCTATGGGGTCGCACAGAATCGGACACGACTGAAGTGACTTAGCAGCAGTAGCAATCAACACAAACCCCAATTTTTCATAACACTGACAAATATGCCCTAAGGGCAAAAGTCACCCCTAATTTGAGAATAATTGTGCAAGTTATTAAATGCAAAATTTGAAGTGTATGGAAGTTTAACCATCCTACTAAGTGATAAACTCTGGTGTGTACTTTGGGGCTAGGATGGAGGGCAGTGGACTGTAAATTAAAAAAGAGACATTAGAGTTGTCTTCTTGGAACAGAGCATGTTTTCTGAACAGCTTCCTGAATTATAACTAGGAGAGTGTTCAAGTCAGCCAGGAAGAGGGGAGGCCAAAACAGGGAGGAGATGGCATGTGAAATGCAAAGACTTGAGTGAGCGTACAGGGTTTGGGAAAGAACACAAAATGTTTTGTTGGTGAAGGATCATATTAAAGACTGAAGCCTTTCTAGGAAACTGGGCAAACAGAACCCATTTGGTGATGGAGAGGAATAAACAGTGATCATTTTCATAAGGAAGTAGCAATTTGTTCGGTTTTTGGTTGAACAATACACAACTGGCTGTGGTATGGAGAAAGAATTGGAGGGAGACAGCCTGTAGGTAAGGTTGGAGCTTTGCTCTCTGTAGGCAAGCAGGCAGGAGAATATGGATTACAACAGAAGGAACAGGTACAGAGAAGAGTGCCTATACCTGAGTATAACTGGGTTTGTTGTTTATTTGTTGAGTCATCTCTGATTCTTTGAGACCCCATGGACTGCAGCACACCAGGCCTCCCTGCCCCTCACCATCTCCCAAAGTTCACGTCCATTGAATTCCATCTCATCGTCTGCCACCCTCTTCTCCTTTTGCCTTCAATCTTTCCCAGTATAATTGGGAGAATATATTAAAGTGACTTTTTTGTTACTGAACATGAGTGAAGTTAAGTGAAGTGGGAAACAGCTTGAGCTTTTGGGGCTGAGTCATGTAGGTGATGCTTTCAGGGCTCACCTGTAACCCTTTGGGTCCCTTGGCAACTTGAGTATGCCGGCCCCTAACAGTGAGCACCTGAGTCTCTTCCCGAGGTCACCCTTCTGTCTCTGGGAACCTGCTTGGTGGCACTCATGCACAGCTATATGGCCAGGGAATTTACATGTGTCCTGAGGTGGACTGTAATCAATAACCACCAGGTACTAGAGGGCAAGTATTCTAGCTCTGTTGTATCTGAGAAGGGCAACTCTGATATGCAGTCTGCATTGTCTCTGGAGCCTCCTTACAGGATTAAGCCAAAGTTACTACCCAGTGTGGTTTTCCCAGGTGGTTCAGTGGTAAAGAATCTGCCTGCCAATGCAGAAAATGCAGGTTTGATCCCTGAGTCAGGAAGATTCCCTGGAGAGGGGGAATGGCTACCCACTCCAGTATTCTTGCCTGGAAAATCCCATGGACAGAGGAGCCTGGAATGCTATAGTCCATGGGTCACAAGAGAGGCAGACATAACTTAGTGACTATACAACTATCTGTTGTAATTGATATTTCATACCTTCTTAGTTGCCATATTTTCTGATACCTTTTTAAAATATAAATATATTTGCTAGTTTTTCCTGAACACAGCTGTTAATAAATTATGTTAACACTAGTCCTCATATCAAGATCTTCTGATCGCCCAAAAAAACCTTTTTGTATATTTCAGGTACCTATGGGATATTAGAGGTGACCAGTCATCATCTGGATATCTGGAAATGGAGGTTTGATTAAAGTTTTTGCTTATAGAGGTATGGAAGAAACGCTATTTTTAGTGCTGTTATAGTCTCCTATTATACATAATACCATGTATGTATTCATGTTTGCTCAAGTCTCCATATGCAAAATCAGACCATATCAAATAAAGACGAAAATGTGTTCTGCTATTATCACCCATTTTAACAAGAGGTGCATTGTGAAATTATTATCTTATCATTTCCAGGACATGCTTTCTCCAAATAGGATAACCCATTTGTCACTTGAGTTGATACTTTCTGACTCACACTGCCATTTATGCCTTTATTTGCTTGTTCCCACATTCACATGTTCATCTGTAGTAAGCAGCTTTGACTGTCAGTAAAGAAGCAGGCTCTGTGGTAATCAGTGGGAAATAATCATGCATTAAAGAGTGGCTTTTTAACACGAAAAGTGACAATGACACATAGTAGCTGATAGGCACATGCTCCTACCAATTAGTAAAAGATGCATTATTTGCCATATTCTGCCTTGGAATATTAAGAGATTACAAATCATAATCATTATTAAAAGCAGAGCATAACTGCAGATATATTAGACAATCTTGTTTTACACATGCAAAAACTATGGAAAACCTAAACACTAAGAAGATGGAATCAACCAGTTGAAGTCTCAGTAGTTTTGCAGTTAAAGTCTCTCAGGAGAGATACTTGAGTCTGTCATATGATTTAGCCAGAACTTCATGGGAATGTACAGTTAGTGGCAACCCAAGTTTTTCCGATAAAAATTGAGGATAAATAAAAAGAACTATGATCCCCACTATGCTGTATGTTCCCCTTGCTGACTCTTCAATTCTCCCCAGAACTGTATTTTTTATGTCTCTCATTAAGCATTCATTTAATAATTGCACTTAATCAAAAAGAGAATTCCAGAGAAATTTCTTTTTATTCTTCACTGACTACACAAAAGCCTTTGACTATGTGGAGCAAAAAAAAAAAACTGTGGAAAATTCTTAAAGAGATGGGAATACCAGATCACTTTACATGCCTCCTGCAAAACCGGTATACAGGTCAAGAAGCAACAGTTAGAATCGGACATGGAACAATGAACTGGTTCAAAATTGGGAAAGGAGTACGTCAAGGCTGTATATTGTCACCCTGTTTATTTAACTTATATGCAGAGTACATTGAGCAAAATGCCAGACTGGATGAAGCACAAAGTGGAATCACCTCAATCAATCAGAGGTGCAGATGACACCACCCTTATGGTAGAAAGTGAAAAGAAACTATAGAATGTCTTGATGAAGGTGGAGTTAAAAAGCTGGTTTAAAACTCAACATTCATAAAACGAAGATCATGGCATCTGGTCCAATCACTTCATTGCAAATAGATGGGGAAACAATGGAAACAGTGACAGATTTTATTTACTTGGGCTCTAAAATCACTGCAGATAATGACTGCAGCCATGAAATTAAAAGATGCTTGCTCCTTGAAAGAAAAGTTATGACCAACCTAGACAGCATATTAAAAAGTAGAGACGGTATTTTGCTGACAGAGGTCCATCTAGTCAAAGGTATGGTTTTTCTAGTAGTCATGTATGGATGTGAGAGTTGGACCATAAAGAAGACTGAAGGCTGAAGAACTGATGTTTTTGAACTGTGGTATTGGAGAAGATTCTTCAGAGTCCCTTGGACTGCAAGGAGATCTAAACAGTTGATCCTAAAAAGAATTCAATCCTGAATATTCATTAGAAGGACTGATGCTGAAGATAAATCTCCAATATTTTGGTCATCTGATGCGAAGACCTGACTCATTAGAAAATACTCTGATGCTCGGAAAGATTGAAGGCAGGAGGAGAAGGGGATGACAGAGGACAAGATTATTGGATGGCATCATGGACTCAATGGACATGAGTTTGAGCAAGCTCTGGGATATTGTGATGGACAGGGAAGCCTGGCGTGCTACAGTTCATGAGGTCTCAAAGAGTCAGACATGATTGAGTGACTGAACAACAGCAACAACCAGCAATCAAACTACTGTTCCAAGCCAATGAAATATTTTATCCCCAAATTAGACATGAAGTGATATTCAAATAGTCCTAGGAGACTGGCACACAATTTAATAGTAGCTACATATACCATGTTACAGCATTGATTTCCTGAAAGTTGGCTTGTACTGAGTAAAATTCCAATAAAATAAAATAGTGAACTTGCCTTTTGCCTATTTTAGATTTTGCACATGGAGGGAACAGTGGTCCAGGCCTTATGCTTCATTCTGTTTACAAAGATAGACAAAGAACTTGGAGTCAAAAACTCTGGTTTTTGAGTTGTTCAGACTCTCCCTACATGTATTTGTATATTTTTAACTTTTATTTTTGACTTGATTTCAGCATTTTAAACAGGGGAAACAACACTGAAGCTCAGTATAGAATTTGAGAGTTTAAGGTGTTTTCAATTCACCTCTGGTATATGCATACTAGATACAGCACTCTGTCTAACTTAAGTGCAGTAAAAAAAAAAAAAAAAAAAAAAAAAAAAA
>SJYV01017927.1:120811-201151 GCA_006410875.1 Neotragus pygmaeus
AAAAAAAAAAAAAAAAAAAAAAAAAAAAAAACCTTTGAACAGTAAATTGTCTTCAAATGTGTGTCTATTTTAAGAAATCATAGTACTAAAAATATGTATTTCTCAACAGATTGTCACAGAATTCCTCCAAGGATATAAACTTGATTTTTAATGAATGAAAAAGATGAAGGAAGTAGGAATTACTAACAGAAAATACAAAGAGCAGTGGAGAAACAGAACATGTTTTTAAACAGTTTTGTTCAAATATCTTGATGTCAACAGACATTGTTTTTTTAACAAGTTGTAGCTAGCCTAGCTGTGGATAACCACAAAATGATTTCCAGAACTTCCATTTCAGCTGACTAAAGAGTCACTGAATTGCTAAAGGCAATACATGTATTTTTGTTCCTGATGTTGTATCAACCTACATGTCTTGCTGTCCTGATCTACTCTATCCCAAAAGAACAAAGAATCTGGCAAGAAAAATCAGAAGCTATCAAGAGAAATGTGTGCAACTTACATGACTGACATATGCCTTTGGCCATGCTTCTCACATCATCTGAGATGAACACATCCTGAACTGATAGCTTGGGTAGTTGTTTTGTAAATCTGCTTTTCTTAATTTTATGAAATTATTTGCCACTTTAAAATTTTAATACATATTTTCTGTTCCTAAGCTAAATAGTAGGACACTATAGACAAAAGATGTCATATATAAGTAATTTTTATCCATGTATGTAATCAATATTTTTAAATAAAGTAATTTATAATTCAAATACTACCTCAGAAATAAAACAGAATTAGAGCATGCATTCATTCAAATAATACCATTTATATGAATAAGATGTATCTCCTAGACAGGAAGAAGACATCTTTCAACCACTAAAACCATGAAACTTAGTTGGACACCTGGCTTATAGGTCTTCCATGATATAAGGAGAAACTGTTCCCTTATCATTGGCAAACTTTGCATTTATTTGTTGTGGAGGTGGTGCAACTGTTATCCGTGGTGTTAGTATTTTCCTTCAAACTTTGTATATTAAAAAAATTCTGGAGGGGTGGTCCTAAGATGGCAGAGGAATAGGACAGGGAGACCACTTTCTCCCTCACAAATTCATCAAGAGAACTTTTCAACACTGAGTAAATTCCACAAAACAACTTCTGAATGCTGGCAGAGGACATCAGACACCCAGAAAAGCAGATCATTGGCTTCAAAAACAGGTAGGAAAAAATATAAAAGACAAAAAAAGAGACAAAGGAGGTAGGGAGGGAGCTCCTTCCTGGGATGGAACTCCTTTCCTGGGACGGGATTCCCTTCCCAGGAAGAGACTCTTAAGAAGAGAGGTTTCCAAACACCAGGAAACATTCTTGCTGCCTAGTCTGTGCCAAGCCTTGGAAGCACAGAGGGCAACATAACAGGAAGGAAAAATGAATAATTAATTAAAACCAACAGATTACGAGCCCAACAGTAACTCCCCCAGTGGAAAAGCAATGCAGACGCCTGCATCCGCCACTAACAGTGGGGGCCGGGCAGGGAGGCACGGAAGGCACAGGCTGCAGGGCTTTTTAAGAATGAGGAGGCAGGAGGCATGGGCTGCAGAGCTTTTTTTTGAGAATCGTGCCGAAATGGCCCGCGTGTAACCAGAGCAAACTGACTTTGGCTAGCAATCCAGACGGTGGGATAGCTACCATGCGAAAAGCTCGAACATAAGACACCACCAGGACGGCACACAGAACAAAGGATGGAACAGAAATAGCCAGCTGCAGGACATCCCTCTCTGGAGACAGGCAGCCAGAGCCTTAAGGACTGGAAGGGGGGCAATTGCAGCCCAAGAGAGACATTACCTACCAAAATGCAAGCAGGCTTCTTTGCTAACTAAGACTTCTGGGGGTTCTGGACAGTCATCATCCACTTAAGAAGGAACGCCAGTGGTACACCCAGAAAACTGAGCAGCAGGGAAAGGCAATAAGTCACAGGGACTGCACTCGCCAAGCTCCTGAGCTACTTGGACCTGGGAAGGGCACAAAACGCAGGCCCAACCAAATCCGTACCTCTGAGGGCTACCTGAGCACTGAGCCTAAGCGGCTTAAACCAGGGAGGTGCATTAAGCCTAGGGCCGGCCTCAGACGATTCCCCGGCAGAGCAACACAGAGCCTGAGTGGTGTGCACCATGAGCAGGGGCAGGCCCAATGTGTATGAGACACTGCAAGCACACGCCAGTATTATTTGTTCACAGCATCCCTCCCTCCCCACAGCATGATTGAACAAGTGAGCCTAAAAAAAAAGTGTCCACCACTGCCCTCCTTGTGTCAAGATGGAAATCAGACACTGAAGAGACCAGCAAACCGAAGAAGTTAAACAGAGGGAACCACCTTGGTAGTGACCCCTCACTGCCCACAACACCAGAGAAAGGGCCAGATATATCTTTACTATTTTTACAATAATTCTTTTTTTTTTTCTGTTTCAAGTTGATGTTGTTGCGTGATTGTTTTTTCTTCTCTTTTTCTTTTTTGTAACTTTCATAAATTTTAAGTCCTCTATTTCTCTAATTTATACTTTTATAACCTACTATTACTTAAAAAAAAAACAAAACCTTATTTTTAAAGCAAACACCATATATAGTCTTTTTGTGGTTGTTGTTTAATTCTTGTGGCTTTTTCTTTTTTTTTTTTCTTCTTCTTTTCTTTAATATTGTATTTTTGAAAATCCAATCTCTACTCCAGATTTTTAATCTTTGCTTTTTGGTATTTGTTGTCAATTTTGTACATTTAAAAACCCAATCTTCAGCACCCAACTTTATCTGAGAGTGAGATTATTGGCTTGACCACTCTCCCCTTCTTTCGACTCTCCTTTTTCTCCACCAGGTGGCTTCTGTCTCTTTCCACCCCCTTCTTTTTCTACCCAACTCTGTAAATCTATGTGTGACCTAGACGGTGGAGAACACTTAGGGAACTGGTTACTGGCCAGATCTGTCTCTCTCCTTTTCATTTCCCTCTTTTATCCTCCTGGCCACCTCTGTCTACTTCCTGCCTCTCCTCTTCCCTGTATAACTCCATGAACACCTCTGAGCGGTCCAGACCGTGGAGTGCATGTAAGAAAGTGATTACTGGCTGGCTTGTTCTCTCCTCTTTTGATCCCACCTCTTCTCATTCCAGTCACCTCTAACTACCCCCTCCATCTTCTCTCCATGTAACTCAGTGAACCTCTCTGGGTGTCCCTCACTGTGGAGAAACATTTCATTTTTAACCTAGATATTGTATCATCAATGCTGTATAGATGGAGAAGTCTTGAGGCTACTGTAAAAACAAATAAACAAACAAAAAACTGAAAACCAGAAGCAGGATGCTTAAGTCCAAATCCTGAGAACATCAGAGAAATCCTGAATCCAGGGAATATAAATCGATAGGAGCTCATCAAACGCCTCCATACCTACACTGAAACCAAGCACCACCCAAGGGCCAACAAATTCCAGAGCAAGACATGCCATGCAAATTCTCCAGCAACACAGGAAAACACCCCTGAGCTTCAATATACAGGCAACTCAAAGTCACTCCAAAACCATAGACGTCTCGTAACCCATTACTGGACACCTCATAGCACTCGAGAGAGAAGAAATCCAGCTTCACCCACCAAAACTCCAANGCCATGCAAATTCTCCAGCAACACAGGAAAACACCCCTGAGCTTCAATATACCGGCAACTCAAAGTCACTCCAAAACCATAGACGTCTCGTAACCCATTACTGGACACCTCATAGCACTCGAGAGAGAAGAAATCCAGCTTCACCCACCAAAACTCCAACAAAAGCCTCCCTAACCAAGAAACCTTGACAAACCACTAATACCACCCCACCCACAGTGAAGAAACTCCATAATAAAGAGAACTCCACAAATTCTTGGAATATAGAAAGGCCACCCCAAATGCAGCAATATAACCAAGATGAAGAGACAGAGGAATACCCAGCAGGTNAAATCCCATGGATGGAGGAGCCTGGTAGGCTACAGTCCATGGGGTTGCAAAGAGTCAGACACAACTGAGTGACTTCACTTTACTTCACACTAGGATGCAAGCACTTTCCTGGTAGATGGAGATTGAATTCAATGCCTCTGTCAAGGTGTTAACTTTCCTCTTCAGCATATGATTCTGGCAGGAAGCTAGTGCATCCTTTTCTGTAGCTGACAGGTTCTAAACATCCTTTACTTACAATCAGACATATTTTATTTCATGTGCTCAGTTCAGTCGCTCAGTCATGTCCAACTCTTTGTGACCCCATGAACCACAGCACACCAGGTCTCCCTGTCCATCACTAACTCCCAGAGTCTACCCAAATTCATGTCCATTGAGGCAGTAATGCCATCCAACCATCTCATTCATCCTCTGTTGTCCCCTTCTCCTCCTGCCCCCAATCTTTCCCAGCATCAGGGTCTTTTCTAATGACTCAGCTCTTCACATCAGGTGGCCAAAGTATTGGAGTTTCAGCTTCAACATCAGTCTTTCCAATGAACACCNCTGGGTGAGGGACTTTTCGGCCCACCGAGTCAGTGATGGAACCCGGGGACCCTGCCCCTGATCCTTACAAGTATGACACTCTCTAGGTCATCCATGTTGCTGCAAATGGCATTATTTCTTTTTTAATGGCTGAGTAATATTCCATTGCATATATGTACATCTTCTTTATCTGTTTCTCTGTTGATAGACATCTAGGTTGCTTCCATGTCTTGCTATTGTAGACAGTGCTGCAATGAACATTGCAGAGCATATATCTTTTCAGGCCCCATTTTTCTCTGGATATATGCCCAGGAGTGGGATTGCAGGGTTATATGGTAGCTCTATTTTTAGTTTTTTAAGGAACCTCCATACTGTTCTCCATAGTGGCTTAAGCAATTTACATTCCCACCAACAGTGCAGAAGGGTTCCCTTCTCTCCACATTGTCTCCAGCATTTGGTCATATTAAGTTTGCAATCTATTTTGAGCTCAAAAGGCTTGGTTTCAAAAACTGACAATTCTTATTATGAATTAAAAGCTGGGGAAAGGCTGGGTAACACAGCCACAATTTTGATGTTATTCCTGCTAGATTTCCTTATAAATGGGAAAAGTAGAAAATCAATCATTAATGGAAAGTGAAAGTGAAGTCACTCGGTTGTNCAATTCTTATTATGAATTAAAAGCTGGGGAAAGGCTGGGTAACACAGCCACAATTTTGATGTTATTCCTGCTAGATTTCCTTATAAATGGGAAAAGTAGAAAATCAATCATTAATGGAAAGTGAAAGTGAAGTCACTCGGTTGTGTCCGACTCTTTGCAACCCCATGGACTGTAGCCTATCAGGCTCCTCCATCCATGGGATTTTTCCAGGCAAGAGTGCTGGAGTGGATTGCCATTTACTTCTCCAGAGGATCTTCCAGACCGGGGATCGAACCCAGGTCTCCCTCATTGCAGGCAGACGCTTTACCGTCTGAGCCACCAGGGAAGCCCCATTAATGGAAGAGCCCTCTCAGAAGCTCATGAGAAACCAGGGTGGAACAGGGACCTGGGACACCCAAACACAGAACATGTGAAGAATAGCAGCTGCATTTAAAATGGCTTATCCAGTAAGATTTTATAACCGGATTCGTTCCTTACTTTTTAAATTACATACAGAAGGCACCCACAATTGGCTGAACTCGGTACCAATATGAGTGGCTTTGTGGGTTCCTCCTTCTATTCTTCCTTGCCTCTCTTCCTCCCCAACCTTTCCCCCACTCCCCTGTGGGCTCTCCTTGTCCTGTCCCTTAAATATAATTTGAGCTGATTCTTGAACTTTCTAGTCTCTCTAGTTTGTTCCAGTCCAGTTTGAAATGGCAGCTTCTCATCTAGAAGCCTTTCTATTTGAGAACCTTTATCCCCCCTGACTCAGAGCAAGGACTTGCTCTTGGTGTCTGGTAGTATTACTTCCACCGTCATCATAGCTTATTAACTGAAATTTTCCATTGGATCTCTTCTTCAAGCCTGTTTTAGAAAGGTGTTTAAAGTGTTGAGAATTTAGAAAATGTCAGATTACACTTCTGTTTTGAGTTTCATTTTATTCTGGTTAGTAAATGTAACTTGTGTGGTTTTCTCGGTAATTGGGTGGATGGATGGTTTAGTCACTAAGTCGTGTCCGACTCTTGCGACCCCGCAGACTGAAGCCTTCCAGGGTCCTCTGTCCATGGGATTATCCAGGCAAGAATACTGGAGTGGGTTGCCATTTCCTTCTCCATTCTTAGTTCACTGTTATTTTATGACCTAACAAAAGGTCAACTTTTATGATTTTTCTGTAGACTTATAAAAAGACTGTTTTTTGTCTGTCAAAATGACTTGAAAAAATATCTATTAGATTGTTATAAATGTTACAAGTCTTCTATAATTTTCCTCTATAGTTTCCCATTTAATAGGATAAGAAACCTAGTCTTCTCTTCTTCAAGACAGAACCTCCCTCACCATGTCCTGTGTTATATCATGTGAGATTTTAGTTCCAATTTTTTTTCACCACCTAAATTTAAAATGTTTTAAATTTGGATCCCCAGTCTTTCTTTTGGATTCATTTTCTTAGAATATAGACAATGATAATCTTTTCCAATAAAGTGGGTGATAATCCAAACCCTTAAATTACCAAAAATTTGTTCTGACTCTTGAATGATGCACTTCAGCTCTACAGAGAATTCTCGATTTGCTCACTAGCATCCAATGTACCAATGTAAATCTGATTTTCTTTCCTTTCTAGTTAATTTGCTGTCCTACAGGATTTTCTTCATCCTTGATGCTCTGCAATTTCACTTATAGATCTGTTCTTTATTTTTTTTCCAGCTCATTTCTTTAATATAGTATCATTTCCATTTTGGGAAATAAATCTTTCTCATGCAAATGTGCNTCCAACACCACAGTTCAAAAGCATCAATTCTTCGGTGCTCAGCTTTATAGTCCAACTCTCACATCCATACCTGACCATTGGAAAGATCATAGCCTTGACTAGATGGACCTTTGTTGGCAAAGAAAAGTCTCTGCTTTTTAATATGCTGTCTAGGTTGGTCATTTCATGTGCTAAGTGTCTTAAAATTTGAAAAAACTGACATAAAAATCCAGTTTTCCGAATTTTCTTGATCTTCAAGTTGAACCGACATCACTGATCTCTAACAATTGGCTGAAGCTGAGTAGAGGCTGCTAGGATAGGGTGTGTTCTTTCCTATTATCTTAAGTCCAAATTGTTTTCTTCCTGCAGACATTTACATTTCTAACCCAGTCCCATTCTAGTCAAAAGAGTCCCCTTATTTCATAAATGAGGAAACTGATGTTGAGAATATAAAGCAGTTTTCTCAAGGTCACACAGGTCATAATCTGCAAGAAGCGAGAACTCCATGTAGTTTTTCTCTGCACTTTAAAAAGCTTCGGCTGTATGTGGGGGTTGGGGGGTATATGGGCTATCTCTGTACTTTCCTCCCAATTTGCTGTGAACCTAAAACTGCTCTAAAACATGTTTTAAAATTTAAAAAGAAGAGAGAAAACAAAAAAAGCTTCCACTTAAGACAGACCATACTCAGGTAAATCAGTACTTTTCCAAGTGTCCAGACAAATCAGGCACTATCAGTTGTGATTTGTTTCTCACAATCTTCCCATTCTTCTGTTTCGTTATGGATGGGATTGTCCCTCATACTGTTGTCACGGGGGATTCCCTTTGCTTCTCCTCTGTGTTTAGTTGCCATTTTCTCAACCTGGGAATTCTTTTCCTTTTCATCACTCTCACATTTTGTTAAAAGCACATTTTCTAGGAAATTCCTAAGCTCCTAAAGCAGAGAAACATTTAAGGCTTCATATCTAATCATATCTCTATTTGACTTTCACACTTGACTGATAATTTACCAGGGTATAAAATTCTACATTAAAAAAATGATTTTCCTCCTTAAATCAACTATATTTCAGTAAATAAATAAAAATAAATAAAACAATTTTCCTCCAGAATTTTGAAGGCATTGTTATGCTTTCAGCATCACTGGTGATAACGCTAGTGCCACTGTGATTCCCGTCATTAGTCTGTGATGGTTTTCCTTCTGTGGAAGCTTTTAGTATCTTCTCTTTATTTGTAGACTTAATAGCTTGCAGTTATATGCCTTACTTGGTTCTGTTTTTCATTCACTGAACTGAGCATTCTATGAGGAGTTTAAGTTTGGAGACTAATATTATTTCTCAGACAATTTCACCTCCTTCATTTTTTTTAAAAGAAAAATTTTCTCTTCAGAACTCTTTTTCTAAATGTTGGATTTCCTAGACTGAGCATATTTTTCTTATTTTTTCATCCTTGACTTTCATCTTTCTTTCCTGAGAAATTCTCTTCTAATTTAACCTTCTGTTGATTTCCATATTTCAAATTTTAGTATTTTTACTTTTGGAGATGTCTGTTCTCTGATTTCCACAGCATTCTTTTTTGTGTGCGTGTGTGGATATGATATCTTCTTCTATTTCTCTGAGACTGTTAATCAGTTTTTTTTTTCTTTAAATCAAGCTTCCTCCTGATGCTACAGATTGGCTGTTTCCTCCAACATTTCTTTCCAGATTCTTTCTTCCTTTCCCTCTCCCCCTTTTTTTTGTGGTAGCTTTCCACCAGTGTCCATTGAACCTTCAATGTACAGTAGTATTTGAGTGTGATGCTCTAAGATGTTGACTGAAAAAGATGGGGTCACACTAGTTGCCTGGTAAGCTTCATTATAGGATGAACAGTGAAGGCAGTGAATAGCCATTTTAACTGTGGATCCTAAATATCATTGTGAGGACATCTTTCTTCTAGAGCCATTTATCTTCTCTTGAAAGAAGTCTTTCAGTCCTGCCAGAACTGGTGGAAGTAGTACATGTGACATTTTAGGGAAGGTAACCATGGGTCCCAGAGTCAGCCACCTATCTACTTAAGCCTCTTCCTTTTAGCTTGTGCCTCACCTTGTCCTTCGGGGCTTGTATTCTCTAAATACTATCCAATTTCTGCAAAGAGCAAATCTCTTTTGCAAGGAACTGCTGATTTCAACAGGAAAGAGTCCTGCCAAGGTTTAATCATCTGTATACACACTTTCAGCCAACTCCCTGTTAACAACCACATGCTTCTCTCTTTTTCCAAGTTGCCTCCAGGTTTTTATTCATGATTTTTTCTTCTGTGAAGATGTTAAAATATTTCCTCTACTCATGTCTCCTGTCTTCTTATGGGTTAATAAATGTTACACTCCATTACATCATTTTAGTGGAGATTTCCTGAGGAAGAGATATAGATACATGTGATCAATCTGCCAGTTTGAACTACATAGCTGGCTGAATAATTTTATCCTGTACTTTCTAGAGAAAAAATCGTATTTATTCCTTCCAATAAAGTTTGCATATCCATAAACAATCCTAAAAAGTCAGGAATTAGTATCACATTTTATAAATTCTGTAACATAGAACCTTGTGAATCTAGGAAATCAAAAGTTCTAACATTTTTAAAATATAAATACTTGTGCCATTTACCTTAATTACGTTTCACGTCGAGGTGGCATTTCTTTAAGTAATAACATCTTAAAATTGAAAACCAAAATTACATCTTCATGTGTATATGCCATGTGACTTTTCTTGGCACAGGCAATTCATGGTTTTTGTGATTTATTTTTAGAGGAGAACACTAAAGAATGGAACAACCACAGCCTGTTACTTTGGAACAATTCACACTGACTCATCACTGCTTCTTGCGGAAATTACAGGTGAGGAAATTAAAGGATGATTTACGGGCACATGAAGCAGACAGGAGGACCGTGATGGCAGGGACTTATACTTGTGAGCAGTCTTTTAATTGCTAGAATTTGAGCACTGCACATCTTGCAAGTGATTAGGTATTTGTGTATTACAGTGGCCCTTGAACTTTTTCTGTTGTTTAAGTAATTCGATTATTTACTTTTTGTTTTTGGTTGTAGGATGATGTAGATAGGTGTGTATTAATTTAGGGCTTTTTGGAGAAGATTTACTAATTCTAGCAATGACCACAGTTTATTATAATCAACAGATAGTTCTTGGCTGTTGGCTAGACTCAGGACACTGTGCTAGATACTGGGAACACAGTAAAACGGAAAATAGTCTCTGCCCTTGAGGAATCAGATAGGATTAACTGATTAATAGGTACACACATTGATTAATGGTCTTCCTTCGTGGCTTAGTGGTAAAGAATTGGCCTGCCGATACAGGGGACGTGGATTCGATCCCTGGGTCGGGAAAATCCCCTGGAGAAGGAAATGGCAACCCACTCCAGTTATCCTGCCTGGGAAATCCCATAGACAGAAGTGTGGTGGGCTACAGTCTATGGGGTCGCATAAAAGTCAGACACAACTTAGTGACTAAACAACAATATAGATTAATAACTTCAGTAACAGCTGTAGTGTTCTTATTAGATGTCTGGTATTGTGCAAAGCACTCTACATGGATTAGTTCAGTTTAGCTGTAAATAGCCTTCTGGGACAGTTATTCATGTTGCGTGTTACAGATGGATAAACTGATGCTCAGAGAGGTTATGAAACATGCCCAAGTCACACAGCTAGTCAGCAGAGCTGAGACTGGATTTAGATTGATGATTCCCAAACTTGTACCCAGCACATTGCCTACCACATAGCAGGTGCTCAGTAAATACTACTGACTGATGTGCTGACACTATTGTTTGCAGGCCAAGGTAGTGTATGCCAAAGACCTCAAGTGTGACACTGAAAGTAAATCTTGTGAATTTTGGAGGAGACAGAAGGAAGCCAGAATTAGATCATCTGGAAAGATTTCATTGAGGGGATCTTTAAACTGGACTTTCAAGGGAGATAAGGAGAGAGGAAAATGCCTTTAAGGCAGGAGAAGTGACATGAGGGTATGGAAATGGGATCAGGAATGTCCATAGAGGATACAGGAATTCGGGGACAGAGGAGTTGAACTAAAGGGAAAGATTCATTGCATGGTGGGATGGAAGAAGTTGGGCAGAGGGGATGATTCAGACTGTGGAGTGATTCAGATATATAAAAAAAGGTTTTGAGCCAGATAAGGTATGTGATGAAGGTGGTGATTTAAGGAAGAGTAATCTAATGGCCAGGTATTACAATGAATTACAGGGGAATGAGAGATGTAGAAAGACTTCTGAAAGACTCTGATGACAGTGGTAGAGATATTAAAATAATGAAAACTGCCTCATGTAGCATCAACTTTCTACCTGAAATAGAATTCTTCTAACACCTCTGATAAGCATTAGGTTCTTCAGTGCTGAGAACTTCTAGTAGGATTAAGCAAAATTTCCCACAGGTAACAATATTGGCAGTGGAAACAGTGACAGACTATTTTCTTGAGCTCCAAAATCACTGCAGATGGTGACTGCAGCCATGAAATTAAAAGACAGTTGCTCCTTGGAAGAAAAGCTATGACAAACCTAGACAGCATATTAAAAATCAGAGACATTACTTTGCCAACAAAGGTCTGTCTAGTCAAAGCTATGTTTTTTCCAGTAGTCATGTATGGATGTGAGAGTTGGACCATAAAGAAAACTGAGTACCAAAGAATTGATACTTTTGAACCAAGGAGATCAAACCAGTCCATCCTAAAGGAAATCAGTCCTGAATATTCATTGAAAGGACTGATGCTGAAGCTGAAGCTCTAATACTTTGGTCACATGATGTGAAGAACTGACTCATGAAAAGACCCTGATGCTGGGAAAGCTTGAGGGCAGGAGGAGAAGGGGATGACAGAGGATGGCATAGTTGGATGGCATCAATGACTCGATGGACATGAGTTTGAGCAAGTTCTGGGAGTTGGTGACAGACAGGGAGGCCTGGCATGTTGTAGTCCATGGGGTCACAAAGAGTCAGACACAACTGAGTGACTGAACTGAACAATACTGGCATTGCTACAGTTAAGAACAGTGACAGTATCTTTTCTAAGCCCTATGTGCCAGACACTTGATATATATTATTGAGTATATTCCTCATAACCTTGCACATAGTAGAGGACATTGCACACATCTGAGTTTAGACCTTAAGCAAATAATATCCTTTGTCCTGGGTGTAAAGAGAGGAGTCAGGTGCCAATGGGAGAATCTTTACTACTTACAGAATTAACTGGCTTTAAAAAAAATTGTTCTTAAATGGTATAATGATCTTTTATACTCTCACTTATGTTTTCATAATGATTTTAATTTAAAATGTTTTTAACGGGCTCAGGAAAGTACATTTTAGGAAAGAAACATGACTTGAAATTGTTTCTGTGTTTCTCACAGATAAATTTGGGCAGCGGGCATTTGTGGGCAAAGTTTGCATGGATTTGAATGACGCTGTTCCAGAATACAAAGAAACCACTGAGGAATCAATCAAGGAAACAGAGAGGTATGTTTGTCTTGATTTATCTTATGGATGGAGTTACAGATGGAGAGAAGAAACCCCTTTAACCCAGGCAGAATGTGCACTTATGTCGCCGATTAGGTTTGTCTAACTTTTATGAAATTGACCTGATCCTTAGGAAAATGTTGCATGTCAATACTATTTTTGTATATCAAGTTATATTTGAAAGCCTCTGGGTACTTACCATACTTTAGGAAAAGCAAATCCCTTTTTAAAGTGAAGGATTTTTTAAAAAGTGAATGATTTACCTACTTCATTATAGATCTGGGCTTCTCCTGTAGGTTAAACTTGTGTTGAGTGTCTGTGGCCTACTTTAAATTACTTTTGGTTATAGGTCATCCTATTGGCTTGAGATCATGAGCTTTTGTTATATTCTTTTTATTTTACATGGGGATATGCTACTGATGCCATAGGTACTTTTTCTATACACATATATATAATACCTTAATTTATTTATTGGCTGTGATAGGTCTTCATTGCTGCACTTGGGCCCTCTGTAGTTGTGGCGAGTGAGAGCTACTCTTCTTTGTAGTGTGCAAGCTTTTTATTCTGGTGGCCTCTCCAGTTTTAGAGCATGGGTTCTAGGGCATGCAGGCTTCAGGAGTTGTGGCTCCCATGGTCTAGAGCACTGGCTCAATAGCTGTGGTGCACAGGCTTAGCTGCTTTGCAGCATGTGAGATCCTGCTCCCCAGATCAGGAATTGAACCTGTGCCTCCTGCATTGACAGACAGACTCACCACCACTGAGCCACCAGGGAAGCCCTTCCTACATTTCTTTAATGGCTTTCTCAAGGAACCGTGTTGTATGACACTCAACATACAAGAAATATAGAAGAAAATTCTTTAGCTTTATACCTTCCCCAAGACCAAATGTATCCTGATGCAAAGTTTGAGAAGTCCAACTTTTCTCCATTCCCCAGGCCTCTACCTTAAGTGTGTCCTCTGAAAACAGTGGTTTAGAGGTTCCTATGTGCCCACAGACAGAAGGAAGCATACATTTTCCCCTAAGCATTTGTCTATATGCTCAACTTTTCTAGGAATCTGTGTTTGTGGGAATGTGCTGTGTGTTAAGCTGCTTCAGTCGTGTCCGACTCTTTGCGACTCTATGGACTATAGCACTCTAGGCTCCTCTGTCCATAGGATTCTCCATGCAAGAATACTGGAGTGGATTGCCATTCCCTTCTCCAGGTGGTCCTCCCAACCTAGGGATCGAACCCAGGTCTCCTATATCTCCTGTGCTGGCAGGCAGGTTCTTTAATCACTAGCGCCACCTGGGAGGCCCTGTTTGTGGGAATAGTGAACCCTAATTCACGTTTTATTCCTAAACAAAGTAACACCAGAAGGCAGGAAGCTATAGTTCGTAAATATTTCCAGCCAAGGCAGAAATAGTCATTTCATAGGCCATATAGATACCATCATCCCCACTGATATAATTGGTAAGATCACCACCCCTGTCACTACCTGTTTCACGACCATGTCTGGCCTAGTCCTTCTGCTTTACTCCAACATCCATACCCAGTAGGAACTGGCCTTTGAAAATAAATGATGCTATTGTGATTGTGTGGGCAAGCAGCTTCTACTTTAGGGAAACTGAAAGTGCAGAGCCCATGGCTTCTAAACACCTCCAGGTACATAGGACCCTACAACTCTAATGTCCATGGAACATAAACATATGGTGATATTCCTTGAAACAGAGCTTAATGTATCTGAACGCCTTCCGGGCTGTGGGAATACTTGTGAACAGCCCAGCTGATGGTAGACGATAAAACTGTATTTCCCTGTGATTTTGTACTCCATCTCCTGGACTACAAATGAGAGAACAAAGTAATTACTACTTGTTAATCCTTAATTAGTGGTGGTGAAACATATCCACCATTAGAAATGTTTATATTAAAATTAGGACAAATGTAAGGATCATGTTTTTATCCTTTTAAAAAATTTATTTGAAAAATGCCTAAATTTTCTAATTACATTTATTGTTTTCTTTCAGATTTGTGTCAGAAATGCTCCAGAGGAATGTAAGTAAACTTGTTCCTAGCTCACTTTTGGATTGCCTTTGTGTTGACTGTAGGATTGGTTGGTTTTGGTAGAGGTTAGCCTGTATGGTTAGCTTATTTCATGCATGCAGAAGTATTTTCCTAAAACCTTAAATTGTTTTCATGGGGACCCCATCAACTCAGTTTAGTAAGGTCAGGCATTTTTTTTTACTTTTTCAGTGGTCTTCCCTCCCTCTCCTCTGAGACCTTCGAATTTCATAGGATGGGTCTGTGGGAAGTGGGAGAGGGCTTCATTGATGTAGACAGGTTGTGGCCAGTAGATGTGATGTGGATTGTTAGCTATACCACCATTGGCTCTGGCCTCTTGTACCCGCTATTGGGTCTGAAACACAGGTGGGGTCCAGCCGAGATGCCCCCGCCAGACTGCCTTGGTCCGTAGATGTGTGGCATGTCATGCGGCCTGAAGGCCCCAGCCAGGCACCCCCTTCACAGCGCCCTGGTGTTGCG
This sequence comes from Neotragus pygmaeus, assembly GCA_006410875.1. Classification (NCBI taxonomy): domain Eukaryota; kingdom Metazoa; phylum Chordata; class Mammalia; order Artiodactyla; family Bovidae; genus Neotragus; species Neotragus pygmaeus. The sequence goes on from SJYV01017927.1 coordinate 135,679, forward strand.
AGCCTGTGGAGGCAGTGCTGCCTTCTGTCCCACCTCCCCAGCAGGCTGGGCTCTGGCCCTACTGGGCAGTCTCTTAGATGGTAAACCAGACTCTTCCCTCACTATTGTTTAAGGTCTGATTGGAAACCATAAGATGCCTCAGTATTTCTTTCAGTCTAATCTTGGGAGACCTAGGTGCAACTTAGTGGATCCTTAGCCTCACCACTGCCGTAAGATGTAGAAAGGGGAACAGACCACCACCCCATTTCCAGTTTCCCCAGCACCCTCCTTTGAAACGTCTCCTCTGTCCCCTGATTCTCTTCATAAAAGCCACTCAGTCTGAGCTTTCATGTGTCTTGCATTTGAGATGGGATCTTCTTCCACTGAACTTGGTGGTACAGAAATACCCTTCCTTGTCCTCAACCATGAGCCATTTCCATGAAACCCATCCACTCCTCTTGGAATGAAGGACTATTCCCAGAGATGAAGATAGAAAATCATGTTGTGGTATGAAACGCATTTTGGAGTATGCTACACATTCAGATATCCAGAGTTTCTTTACCAAGTGTTTTTGATGATTTCCAGTATCCGCGAGTGCAGCCCATAGTGACACCGCGTTTTCCCCTTTCCTGCTCTGAGACTTTGTTGGGTGAACTCGGAAACCTCGCGAAGGCCCGTGATTTGCACATTCAGGTGGGCATTTTTCTCCTGTTCGTGCCTATGTCTAGACCTGCAAGACTTCTCTGTACTATAAATTCTGGCAGTAATTTCATAATCTCCAAGTCTTCTACTGTGGAAGAGGTAGGTTTCCCCTCTTTCCTCTTTTAGTTCTTTTGACTGGCAGTTAGCATAACATAAGACAGATTAACAAGAGAAAACAAAATTTATTGCACACAGGAAATCCACATAAGTATGAGGATTCCAAGACAGCAAGGCAAGATGAGATATGTATATGTTCTAGACTAAGAAGAAAGTAGGGGTCTCAGGCTTCAAGCAGAAATAAGGCATGAAAATAAAAAGTTACTATTTGGTATGCAAATATGTGCTGAACCATTTTGAGCAAGTGGGCTTTGCTAGGTTTCCCCTGTCTACATACCTAGTACCTTACTATAGGTATCTCTGATAATAGCTCTTTCCTGGGACAGGCTTCCGATCTTAAGTAGGTGGTAAGGAGGAAGTTCAAAGCTTCTTCTGAGTCTTTTGGGCCTTGATTAGTTTTTAGCTCAAAATAATCTACATCCAGAGTGGCATACTTTGGGGGCAGTCTGCCCTTAGCCTCATAAGATCTCAAGATATAGCAACATAGGATATAAGGTTCCTTAGAGACATCACCTAAATCTAGCTTGTTATTTAGCTAAGAAACCTGAAGGTTCCTTTTGCCCTCAGTCATCTCCAATCTGACTCCCAGAGATAACATCTTAAGTAACCAGGCAGGATTAATGACAAACTCGTTACCTGCTCTCCATAGGATACATGTAATGCGTTTCTTTCCTGTTTTCTTTTGATACTTTCTCAGTGTTCTAGTCCTTCCTTTATGGAGGAACCATCTATTATTTGAAAAGCAGAAAGAACCTAATTTCCACCTTACAAAAACGGATTTAAAAGCCCTTTTGTTCCAAGCTTCTTAATTTAAAGTCAGGAACAAAAAAAGTATATCTTACTTTGTCATTAAGTGGTTGCAATTTAGGAATAAAACACTTTCTAAAGCTTCCAGCTGGGTTAAAATTGGGAGTTGGGAGCTTCCCTCCTCCATTCAAGCTACATTACCTATTGCACTAAAATTTTCCCTCTTAAGAGTTGACTGTCCAAAAACAAAGGGCATGTCAGGGAAAGGCAACACATTGATCCTTTATCATTTTGTAGGATGGAGGATTATTAAGATTTATCTTCTTAGTGTTCATTAACTATTTTTGTCTTTCCCCTTTTTTTTTTTTTTTTTGGTGGTCTGTGATATTTGAAATTTTTTATTCAATCCCACACAATTGTAGGGAAGGAAAAAATTATCCTTTACATTTTTAGAGCCCCTGGCTGGGTCTGAAAACTAAACTGACTTAGATGGATTAACAGGAGAAAAGCATACAAGTTTATATAAGTTTTATATGATATAAGAGCCTCATTAGGAAACAGAGATACAATGAAACATACCTGAGTATTTTTATGATAGCTATGGTGACAAGTGTACAGTCCTGGAGGAGCAGGATGGGTTAAGGAGTATGAAGCAAGCATAGTAAACTGGGGAAAACTTAGCAAGCCCTGGTTCTTCCTGGTTTCCTTTGTCTTCAGAGATAAGGGTACTCCTTTCCTCTAGGTATAGGGTGGAAACCTCTCATACAAGAGTTTTATGACCTGTTTCAGGAAAAAAGGGGTGAAGGGAAGATCAGAGTGAGCCATCCTACTTTTACCATTTTCTCAAATTTCTTCGGCTTAAAATATTCAGTATTCCAAGGTGCCATATTTTGGGTAGTGTGTCCTGAACCCTACCAACACACAGAAGAATCAAGTATTTACTTGCTGGAGGTGTATGTATATATATATATGTGCATATTTATTCAAATGTATCAAAATGACACAAACCATCTGGTTTTCCTTTTCTCTCTTCCAACGTCCATGCCCATTTCTCAGTGGTCTGAATTTCCTCAAGGCAAGGAGAGAGCTCATTCTTCAGATGGAACATTGTTTTTAGTCCATTGTTATTTTTTATTTATTTGGTTATTTATACTCTACCTCTGGGAGGAAGGGAAATGGCATTGCCATTTCTGGAAGTAGTAACTTGCTCATGAGTTATTTCTTATATCATATACTATACTCATTACTGGTTGTTCAGAAGTGATTTTTGTGTTAGGTGAGGGGTTGGTATGGTGATACAACGTGTCTCAAAAACACTTTATACCATCTCAGGTTTTGTGGTTCCCTGGAGAAAGGACAGTGTTGGGGCCAGGACTCGCTTGTTTTGCTTGTATGTGCATTCTTATACTCTCTTTCATGATGATGTCAGGACTGTCTCTTATTTTCAAGCTATTTCCTGAAGAAGAACTCATTCTGGAAGCTGACAAAGGGGATAGAATGGGGGCAGGGTCCCAGAGCCCAAACCCTGCTTCATTCTGTATGGCAACTCGTGTATACCTTTTAAATATTGAATATCTATGAATTTTTATAAGATTAACACATTAAAAGCTAAAAGAATTTAGAAAATCACTGATCTTACCCAACACTTTTATTTGCAAGATGAGAAAATGGAGGTGCAAAGAAAACAACTGACTTACCCTAAGACACATATGTAGGGTCAGAACCTGGGCTAAAATTCAACTTTTTAATTCATCTTTCAGCTTTTTTATGAGTAAACCATGCTCTATCATTTTGATGGCCGATGAACTCTTTTTTTAAATGGCCAACACCAGAAAAGGCAGGTGACTTATGAATAGCTAGGCTCCTGACTCTCTTCAATTAGTATTTTTTTATCTTTACTTATTCTTGCTATAGTTTGAAATTTGAAAGGACTGTTAGAAAGCATTACATGGGTTAGGGTTAGAATAGTACACGTTCATATAATTATATATTCATAGTTTCATTGCCATATATATAATAAGAATTGTTTTAAATAAAGTACATGAACCATCCATGATTTTATATAGGAAGATAGACACCATCCACATCATTTGGGGGTAGAAAGTATAATTTCTAATGGTATCTTACATTAAAAAACTGAAAATGTTATTTCTTTTCTTGTAGAGCCATATAAGTGAAAATCGTGATGAAGTTAAAGCTGTGGAAAACTTATACCCTGGTTATAAAAACTACACAGATGTGTATGATAGAAACAATCTTCTGACAAATAAGGTAAATTGCACATCATGATACAATCTATATGAAGTAGGGCATATTTATCTAAATTTTAAAATCTCAGTAGGAATCTTCAGAATTCTGTAACACATGCATTTCCTAAATAAAAGTACACAGTGTGCATATGCATGTGTGCATACAATTAAAAATGGGCCTGAAGTTTCATCCCTATTGAATAAATTCATTAAATGTATTGGTAAAAAAAAATCTAAAAACTTCTTTGAGGGTGGGAATGTCATTTGGTCCAAGGACATTTTGTCAGTATCCATTAGAATGTAAATGTGTATCTCTTTGAGTTAGCAAGTGTATTTCTGAAGATCCATTCTGTAAGGAATATGAATAGGGATGTTAATTACATATGAAAGTTAAAAAATGGCTATCAGTGGGGAATTGTTTAGATTATAGAATGTAGGTAATTAGAATTTTATCCAACATTCACAAAGAATGAGGTATACAAACTTACAAGGAAGGGTGTTTGTAGAAATATTGTTTGATGTGTGTTTGTATATGTGTGGGTACATGCTCACTTAGCAAACACTGCCTGGAAGACACACACTGAATGTTAAAAGTGATCCTTCCTGAGGAAGAAAGCAGAGGACTTTTGACATTTTTAAACATTCTTAAGACTGTTTTTTTTTAAAAAAAAATGAGTATGGTATTTATAATTAAATAATTTTAAGTTAATTAAAATTAATATGAATGAGGAGAGATCTCATTACAGCAATATATCCCCTGGCCTTGGCCTATAACGAAATGTACGAACTGCTTGGATAGTTTAATTATTATGGCAAATGAATTCTTAAGGACTATGTGAACAGACAGGTTTCAAAGGTTAATATTCTGCATAGATCTTGTTTATGCTATATTGTAATTTTCACCCTACTCTACATCTATTTCCATATGATTAATAAATTAGCCTCCAATTTGCATGTTAATTTTATTTGCACAAAGGTTGGAAAGATTTTATTTTAATGATAATTCTGTGGTCATTGAACCATGCTCCCCAAAGAAGAAAGCTATTTAAATACAGATTTTATACTGACAGAAAAAGAATTTTGCAAGAATAAAATCTTATTCAGGAAAACCCACAAATATTATCAGGATTAAACATTAAGAGGAGTCTCATATGTGTGCAGTGCCTGCCTTCTTGAATCAATTTTACCAGCTAAATACCTGGTTGTGAGTGAGGACTAACTTTAGCACTTTGAAGTGGTAGACTCCACCTCGAATGCTCTTCTCTCCAGACAGTGATGGCACATGGCTGCTACCTTTCTGAAGAAGAACTGGATGTATTCAGGGAACGAGGAGCGTCCATCTCGCATTGCCCCAATTCTAACTTATCGTAAGTAGGCAATTATGGACTGGTAGGTTACGAATGTTTGGATTGCAACGCAGCAGCCAGATACCTTTTGTTTTCCGTCACTCCTGCAGTATCTCTCTTCTGTAGTTATGTTCAATTGGGATGTGAACTAGATAGAACGATGCCTGTCTGTACTACACTGATGAGACTGAGAGCACTTAAAAAGAGGCGATTTTTTTACAGAGTATACATTTCAGGAGCACCACATTTCTTAAAATTTCTGAGTTTGCACAAAACAGAACAATAGGAAACCAAGAGCACTGAGAATTTAGAGCTAAGGACTGAAAGAGTGCATATGCCAACCAGGTGTTCTAGAGAGAGGGTACTGACCTCCCATCACTTTGTGTTGTACAAACTACCAGAAATGGTGCAGTGCTACCAGAAGCCATCACCCTTCAGTAGATGTCATGCTGTTGTACCTGACGAGATGCACTTAGGAGGGACTTGTCCTACTGTTAATTCCCCAGGATAGAGAACACTTTATTTACAACTTTTTTTTAACCTTTTGAAAAGTTATAGATGCATAAGGGAATCAGATGAAAGTTGCCTGTATCTTCACGGGAAAAAAACCCACAGACATGAAAATGCTGCATCTAATTTTGGGGAATTCATGGATCCCATAATGCTAACCCATGAATGCTAGGCTAAGAGTTCTTGTTCCAGGGTTTCATAGGATCTCTCATTCCTGGTGTTAGTTGACCCAGAACAGAGCAAGAGACAGGTTGCGGTGGATCATTAACATATTCATTCAATAAATTTCTTAGTTTCTGTTAGATTTTCATTTCTTTAGGATTACTTTATATTCTTCCTTGTTTTGAGTTCTTGCAGAAGCAGAACATGGCATAAGGATTTATGTGCAAGTAATTTATTTGGGAGGTGATCTCAGAAAGCACCTTTAGTGGGGAGAGACAGAGAAGGGAAGGAAGTCAGTAAAGAGCACATTACCAAGCAGGTTATCACTATAGGCTCCTGGAATTTAATCCTTCTGGAATATTCAGGGAGCCAATGTAGACCTCAAGGATACCCTGCCCAAGAGGTGGGGGAGCTGAAATAGTTATACCCAAACTTACCAGTTATTGGTGGAGGGCTGCTGGGTCAGGGTGAAGAGGCATGGAGTCTCTGCAATTTCAGACCTTCCCCAAAAGTGGAGCAGGCTGCAGCTTTGTGAGAGAGCCTCCAGGCAGAGAGGAGATGGTTCTGGCTGTCAGAAGTCGTGGGACTGTGGATGAAAAAGTTCTAATCAGTGGCAGTATAGGAAATGCACATCAGCCATGGCAATATATTTCTGGAGTGTTTTGAGAGGTTCCAGAGGCTTTTCGTTTTCAGACATAAAGTGATCATACCTAACAGAGAATCTTGCCTATGTACATCTTAGTGACCATAATTATGGTCTGGTGACCAGTTAGAGGAAGGATTTAACATCCTATGAGTTTAGTTACGCAACACCTAAATGAAAACATGATTCAGCTTTGCAAACTGAGGTTTGAAGTTAAATTTTTCTTTATGGCTAATGTTTTGGTTTGAATGGTCACTGCTATTCTTTCAACAACTTTGAGAGATTTCTTGCACGTGCACTGGGCTTTGAAAATGATAGTTACGTGCATTTTCAAGCAAACTACTCTGACCTTTGCATCTTCACAGACTTCTGAGGATCGCTTTAGTTTTTGTCTCTTTAGAGAGGCGGCACATCTATTGAGCTCAGGGTCATGATGTCTGAAATCTGTCCTAGTTGCTGCTGTCCTCAGAAGCAGCATTGCCTGCATTCCCTCTTCCAGTTTTACCCCTTTCTTTGCCCTTGCAAAGCGCTAGTCATTCAAGGCAACAAATGATTCCAGGAGGAGAGGAAAGGCAATGCTTTATAATTTCTACTTCCTAGCATAGAAGGATGGGCTGCTTGAAAAAAAAATTTTTTTTTACAAGTTGCTAACACTATATTGTATAATTGAAATTTGTTAAGAGAGTAAAACTTGCAGGTTCTCAACAACAACGAAAGGTAAATAAATATATGTGAGGTGATAGATGTTTCAATGGGGAGAAATCCTCTCCCAGTGTATACATATATCAAATCATCATGTTGTATACTTTAAATATCTTATAATTTTGTCATTTATGTCTTAACACATTATTGACCATGGGATTTTTGCAGAAACTAATGCTTGTGGCTGGTGATTTGTTATATAAGTGAATATTGAAATATCTCTAATCGATAACATTCAGGTAACAAAAGATGTATTAATACGTCTCTGGTCAATAAGTTGTTTATAAAGCTGAAAAATAAACATAAACTCGGTAAAACCATTGAACTAATTGCAAGATTTAAGTTCTTATTTATTTCTCCTTACACATAATCCCCTGCTCTCCTTTCTAATCCTTGCTGTTTTGTGCTCTCCTAATAGGAACCTCTGCTCAAGGTTTTTGATCCTTTTTCACTCCAGGACTCAGATGGTCAGATGTGACTAATGTGTTTGTGTCAGCATTAGAGCTGAGACTATGGGAATCACAATTTTCAGTGACATCACCATTGTTACTGTTAGTGTCCTTCTCTTGTTGGACCCATGTGGGGGTCTCCTTGTTCTGACCGTCTCCTCTCTCTGCAGGCTCAGCAGCGGCCTGCTTAATGTGCCAGAGGTCCTGAAACATGGAGTGAAGACAGGGCTGGGTACAGGTGAGTAGCGTCCCATGAAGAGCCATGGTAAAGTGGTTAATAAAGTGCATAACTTTCTACTGTGAATAATTTTCAAGTAACAGTTGTATGATTTTAAAAACTTAGTTTTATTTTCTGGCAGTCACATCTTGTGCTAATAGTGAAGCTGGAAGCAGTAAGAAAATATATGCAAAGGAAAAAGTTTTGGTGGCATTAACCTCTTGAAAGCCATTATCCATGTTTATATTCAGACACAGGGCTATAAAGGATAAGCCCTTCTCAAGTGTTTTAGAGATTCTTTTTAGAGAGTCCTTGTTCTTTTTTTTCCTTTTGTTTTATCCTTCTTGCTAAATTTCAATGGCTTGGATTTTTATGTTTTTAGTCTTCAGTAACTGCATCATCACAAATACTCTCTCAAAAGAAAATTATTCGACCTTGTGAATAGTGAACACAATTTCAGTCTATGCCATAATGGAGAACTCTGAGATATATTAAAAAACGTGCTTTGCTTTTAAGAAGTTTTTAACAAAATGAGATTCTGATTCCCACAGGCAGTCTGATGTTTGCTCGGCTGAAGGACGATCTAGGTGGCTGATGAATTAGTGATGTCTCCTTTTTCTCATAGTACCTTTGAATTGCTTTTCCTGAGCATGTGTAGTGCTGCTCACTTTGGAAGGGAATCAGGCCCCAAAGTCTAGGTATCCACCATGACCTTTATCATTGGGTATGAATGAACTAAAAAATAATTTTTTAATGGCTTTGGGGCACAAGGGCTTATTTTTCATTCTTGATTTGTCTTACTGATTTGTAAGAGCACCAGGATGTTTGCATGTTGAAAATAATGGTTTTCATCATTTTTTACAACAACTCAAGTCTCAGTTAATTTTTATACCAAACAATATTATTAAGACTACAATAATAAAATACGATTCATTCCTCAGTTTTACATGAATCAAATCAATTGAGGTTTTTTAAAAATTTGAATTTAAGCCTTGAATCACTAAGATTGTGTAATACTTGGATATAGTTTCAGGTATTAAGGTAGGAAACCAGTTGTTTTCACTCTTGACAGAAAACCTTTAATGGATAAGAAAAAAGTGGTCACGAGTTTTTGTCAATGGAAAATTTAGTAGAAATTCAAAACTCAGTTGTTGCTTTCAGATTTTCAAGGAGTTTGGTCTCCACAACTTTAATTCCTCACATGACTTCCAGTTCCTGAGTTTGGGTTGCATCAGTTCAGTTCAGTTCATTCGCTCAGTCGTGTCCAACTCTTTGCGACCTCATGAATTGCAGCACGCCAGGCCTCCCTGTCCATCACCAACTCCCGGAGTTCACTCAGACTCATGTCCATCTAGTTGGTGATGCCATCCAGCCATCTCATCCTCTGTTGTCCCCTTTTCCTCCTGTGCCCAATCCCTCCCAGCATCAGAGTCTTTTTTGGGTTGCATAGTGATGATCTAAAATGATTATGTAGAGAGCAAAATACCTTAATTTTCTAAAGATTCATTTCCTAATTTCCATAACAAGAACAATAATTATAATAATATCTATGTTACATGCTTGTTTTAAGACTTAAATGAAAAAAATGCATGTGATGTGGTTTGCAGATACCTGGCAAGTTGCACTAGTCAATAAAGATTGGCTTAAAAGGGAATGAATAATGGTGGTTTCCTGATTAAAGGTTTGATTTAATATGATATATGCTCATATGTTAACTTGGAGGATGCTGTTGCATTTTACACAGCTATCCTATATACAACTATTTCCTAAACATGACCTTTATGCATAAACTTGTTCTTTTCCTTTGAACTTTAAAAGACTGTTTAACTTATATTGTGCTGAGTGTAGGTCTAAGAGTGGATCATTCACTCTATCTATAACAAATAGAGGCAGATCTGAACTTTCTCATTTCTTAATTGTTAAATATGAGAAATGTACATGATGCTTCACAAAACCATTGCAAAACAAGAGAAAGTGGTATCAAAAACAATAACGAACATATCTCCCACATACTTTAGAATCTAGAATAAGAGTTCAGAATATTGCTATCATCCCTAGAGGACAAGAAGACATGGCCCTATGAAAAGACCTTGAGTTTTGATGGAAAAGGAAAATTTGAAAATGGAAGAAGAAAATTGAAAAAGAAAAAATAATAAGCATGTAGATCACTATACACTACTGGAGGGAGACTAAATTGTACAACCACGTTATAAGAAACTGCCAAATAGTTCTCTAAAGTTGAAAATATATCTACATATGACTCAGTAATTCCATTTTGGGTATTTACCCTAGAGAAATACACACATATAGTTATACAAGAATATTTATAATAGCTTTATTAATAATAGCCCCAAACTGGAAATAAAGTTTAAAAACCTTCTAAGAGGAGGACAGATAAGCAAATGTAGCACATTCATACAAATAAACACCATTCAGCATTTTTTTTTAAAAGAACAAATCATTGATATATACAAAACAAAAATATTTTGTTAAAAATACTGGAGAGGGTGTGGTGAGAAGGGAACCCTCATATACTTGGTGGGAAGGTAACTTGGTGTGGTTACAGGGAAAAGAGTATGGAGGTTCCTCAGAAAACTAAAAAGAGTTGCATATGATCCAGCAATCCCACTCCAGGGCATATATCCACACAAAATTATAATACAAAAAGACACATGCACCTCTCTGTTCATAGCAGCACTATTTACCATAGTCAAGTCTGGAAGCAACCTAAATGTCCATCGACAGGTGAATGGGTAAAAAACAATGTGGTACATACATACGATGGCATACTACTGAGCCATTAAAGAAGACTGAAGTAATGCCACTGAAGCATTGGATGGGTCTAGAAATGATCAAACCAAGGGAAGAAGTCAAAAAGAGGACAAATACCACATGGTATCACCTATATGTAGAATCTAAAATACGACACAAATGAACCTATCTACAAAACAGAAACAGACTCAGAGACATAGAAAGTAGACCTGTAGTTGACAAGGGCGAGGAATGGACTGGGCGTTTGGGGTTAGCAGATGCAAACTATTACATTTAGAATGGATAAACAGCAAGGTCCTACTACATAGCACAGGGAACTATAGTCAATATCCAGTGATAAACCATACTAGAAAAGAATATGAAAAAAGAATGTATTACTTTCCCATACAGCAGAAATTAGCACAATACATCAACTCTACTTCAATAAGATAAAACATTTTCACTTAAAAATCATTTTGTTAAGTGAAAAAAGCCAAGCACAAAAGAGCACACACTGCATGCTTCCATATGTATGAAGTCCAGGGACAACAGATTGTCCAGGTTAGCAGCAACAGAGCTAAACTACATTGACAGAAATCAGAAAATGGTTGCCAAGCAAAAGCAGGTAGAAGTCCATATTTGCCATGTGCACTTGATTCTGTCCAAAGTGCCTGATATATTTTTCTAACTAGCTTTCTTGTTAGGAGGTTCCTTTCTCACTACACTCTGTAGAATGGGCTCTAGGTCCAACCGCATCTTTAAAAATGGCCCAGTTTCGTTCCTTTTTGTGGCTGGGTGGTGTTCTTTTGTATATATGCACCACATCTTCTTTGCCCATGCTTCAGTTGATGAATGTTTAAGTTGCTTCCATGTCCTGGCTATTGTAAACAGCAATTCAGTGAACACTGGGGTGTGCTCTGTGGTGACTGAAATGGGAAGGAAATCCAAAAAAGAGAGGGATATATGTATACATAAAGCTGATTCACTTTCAGTTCAGTCGCTCAGTTATGTCCGACTCTTTGCGACCCCATGAATCGCAGCACACCAGGCCTCCCTGTCTATCACCATCTCCTGGAGTTCACTCAGACTCATGTTCATCGAGTCCATGATGCCATCCAGCCATCTCATCCTCGGTCATCCCCTTCTCCTCCTGCCCCCAATCCCTCCCAGCATCAGAGTCTTTTCCAATGAGTCAACTCTTCGCATGAGGTGGCCAAAGTACTGAAGTTTCAGCTTTAGCATCATTCCTTCCAAAGAAATGCCAGGGCTGATCTCCTTCAGAATGGACTGGTTGAATCTCCTTGCAGTCCAAGGGACTCTCAAGAGTCTTCTCCAACACCACAGTTCAAAAGCATCAATTCTTCGGCGCACAGCCTTCTTCACAGTCCAACTCTCACATCCATACATGACCACAGGNAGCGTCTTTTAATTTCATGGCTGCAGTCACCATCTGCAGTGATTTTTAGCCCCCCAAAATAAAGTCTAACACTGTTTCCACTGTTTCCCCATCTGTTTCCCATGAAGTGATGGGACTGGATGCCATGATCTTCATTTTCTGAATGTTGAGCTTTAAGCCAACTTTTTCACTCTCCTCTCTCACTTTCATCAAGAGGCTTTTTAGTTCCTCTTCACTACCCAAATAGACAATTATGTTTCTCTAATATGTTCCCATATTCCAAGACAGACTTACCTATTTCTTCAAAAGTATTTTATCCCAAATCATACCCTCTTTGCTTCTAGCTAATGGCCTTATCTCATCAGTCATTGAGAAAACAAACACAATCAGAAGCCTTTCCTTTATGTTCCCACCACTAAATTTACATACCTTCCTCCATCTGCTTGCATTTTCTCTCTTTCTCGCTGCAGCTGAAAAAATTTCTCTTCCAATCTAAGTCAAAAACAAACATTTCCTGAAGTGTGTTCTGTACTCTCTCCTCTCCCTTGACCTCAATAAATCAATTCCATTGGCCAGTAACTCTCCTGTATCATTGTTACCTCCTGCCTCCTGGATCATTCATTCAGCATACAAACATTCTGTAGACCTCCTGATCTTTTAAGCAAAGGTGTGAAGAAAACCTCTGTTAATTAGACACCCTCTTCTGGCTCCTGCCCCACTTCTCTATCCCCTTTCCCAGCAAAACTTCAATGAGTAGGTACTCACACTGCTACTGCATCCCAGGCACTCTTCTATGCCTCCACCCACTTCAGCCTGGCTTCTTACCACCATCCATAGTTGCTATCCTTCTCCTTTCTACCCTGGATTGTTACCACACTACCATCTTTTCTGAGGAGGAAATGGCAACTAACTGAACACCTCATACAAGCATACAAGAAGCCATTGCTTCTTGCTTAAACTCCTGCACTAGCTTCCTAATCGAAGTAGGTGATGGCACCCCACTCCAGTACTCTTGCCTAGAAAATCCCATGGACGGAGGAGCCTGGTAGGCTGCAGTCCCTGGGGTTGCGAAGAGTCAGACACGACTGAGCGACTTCACTTTGACTTTTCACTTTCATCCATTGGAGAAGGAAATGGTAACGCACTCCAGTGTTCTTGTCTAGAGAATCCCAGGGATGGGGAAGCTTGGTGGGCTGCCGTCTATGGGGTCGCACAGAGTCGGACACGACTGAAGCAGCTTAGGAGCAGCTTCCTAATCGTCTCATATTCCGGGGCCCTTCTAATCCAGTATTCTCTTTTCAAAAGAATCACAATGAAAATATGGCTATTTTCTAAAACAAAAAAATCATACAAGTTTATCTAAAGACATGTAAGACAGCTGAACATAAACTGCAATCTAAGATCAATTAGTGAGCTATTATTTTTGATTTTTGCAGTATACACAGGCACTAACAATTATATGTGTCTACCAAGACTTGACAAAAGGAACTCTTGAAATATTAAGTGTATTTTATTAGCTATAGATGTACTTTTCCTCTAAGAAAACATGTTAGCTTACTTGAGATTTATACAAATTCATTTAACTTCTATATTCATTCTTGTCAAAGGCAGTATTTCAATTTAATTATGATTAGGGACTTATTTAAAACACTATAAAAATTCTCATTCCTCATTTAATGATGCCAGTGACAAATGTAAAGTTGTCAATATCAGCACTGATCATTTATTACACTAATTTTTCCAGAATATTTAAGTTCATTCTAAAAGCTCTTCCTGGGAGCCCAGAGTCCTGCTCAGGCGCCGCCGAGCACCGCCCGCCTCAACCGCCCGGCCGGTCGGCTCCTGGGCCTCACTGAGCCGAGAAGAGGGAAAGGCAGAGGAGGCTGCTGCTCTGTCCTGCGGCCTGGGCCAAGGAAAGAGAAGTGGGAGGAGGGGGGAGCTCGGCGTCCCGCTCCCTCCAATATACAAAAATAAATAAATAAAAGCTCTTCCTGAAAAAATTATCATAAAGAAGTAGCTATTTAATTCCCAAAGTCCTCATCGGAATTAAAATAGAGTTAGGACAAGTTTTTAGAGCATAGAACTATGAGTTTATTTTAGATCTCATGTTATCTATAATGTAATCATATTTGACTAATTTCTCTGAGAGTTTAGGGAATAGTCAAAGATGTTTCTTCTCTTAACTTTATTGAACTTTTGGGTATTGTGCTGTGTTGAATTGTGCTCCCTGCACCACCTCCCCCCAAAGGGGATATCTACCAGGAACATGTAAATATGGCCTTATTTGAAATAAAGATCTTTGCAAATGTAATTAAAGTAAAGCTCTTAAGATGAAGTCATTGTGAATTAAGGTGAATCCAGTGATGAATGTCCTTATAAGAACAAGCAATGAAAGGCACATAAAGACACAGAAGGAAGAAGCCTATTTGAATATGGAGGCAGACACTGGAGCTACACTGCCACAAACCAAGGAACGCCAGGAGCCCCCTTAAACTGGGAGAAACCAGGGAGGATTCTTCCCTAGACACTGTAGGGATGGTGGCCCTGCCACACTTTAAGATGTCTGCCCTCCAAAACTGAGAGAGAATAAATTCGTTTTTGTTTTTGCCACACATGTGAGATCTTAGTTCCCCAACCAGGGATTGAACCCATGCCTCTGCAGTGGGAGCACTGAGTCTTAACCACCAGACTACCAGAGAAGTCTAAATTTCTGCTGTTTTGAACCATCACATTTGTGGTAATCTGTTTCAGCAGCCCTAGAAAACTAGTAGAAGTATAATTTGATACTAACTGCAATTTTTGAATAATTTAAATATTAGTCTGTGTCTATTCAGTGTTTGTAGATAAGGTCTTTTCTCTGAAGTATATTAGAGTGAATATCTGTCATTAAAAACAGAAAAAAACCCAATATACCTAATAATCCAGCTCATAAGGTTACTGTTTATCTACCACAGATGTGGCTGGTGGTTATTCATCATCCATGCTTGATGCAATCAGAAGAGCAGTGATGGTTTCCAATATTCTTTTAATTAATAAGATAAATGCAAAAAGCCTCACCCTCAATGAAGTCTTCAGACTAGCTACTCTTGGAGGCAGCCAAGGTAATGAGCATTTTCTTTCTTTATCACACAATGTATGACCATGCCAATCTATGTCCATGGCTGAAGTATGAAGGTTCATGATGCTGCCATCAGCAGGCATCCCTGTATTCATGATTTGCATCTCACATAATATACCCAAAGTTTAGCAAGTAAAGTACACATTTAAGCATGTGGTGAATCATTATTTGAATGATTTGAATCATTAATTTAGCCAGCTCTTTGTTTTTGTCAGAAGAGATGTTCAGTATGCAGTTATCATATTGTTGTAATGGATATTTGTATTGGTCACATGCATAAGAATTCTTTAATCAGTTTTTTTCCCATCAAGTCAAGTAAAGTGCTCTCTATTGGCCTGAGAAGTAATAATAATAATAGCCAAAACTTACTGGTTTCTTACCATGTGGTAGGCACTATGCAACATGCTTTATGGATGCTGTTATTTAATCCTCAGAACTACCGCTATTTATTCTATTTTACCAACCAGGTACCTGAATGAGGCTTACACACATGTCAAGCTGCGGTATATTATTTGAGTCTAGAAAATCTGATGCCAGAGTGCAGGTCAATGCTTTCCACTGCAATATCTTCCTGTATAAATCTTTTTTTTTTTCCTTTCTGTATAAATCTTAGCCTAAACTATGTATTTTGTTTATATACTTAAGTACACTAATTATAAGCCTCCTTCAAAAGAGAGGTTGTAAAAATACAGCTGGTTGATATGCAAATATTGTTCATCAGCTTTTCCTAGTTCTCACATGTAATTGTATTTTTACTGAAAAAATAGAACTTGGTAACTGTATTGCTTTGACTTTAGTATTGTAATATAATCTGGATGGATGAATATGAGCATAGCATGAAACCTTAGGTAGCTACTGAGAAAGAATAACAGATCTTGAGGCAGGTGTATATTTTAAATATATCTTGATATTTATGATAAATACCCTAGATCTTAGAAATGAAGTATGGTGGAGGCCAGGGTATCCTGGGAATAGAAACTTCCTGGCTCTTCTCTGAATGTTCTGCTATCATGAATGCCATAAAGAACATTTCAAGAAAAAGGTCATATGCTTTGCATTTTCCCATGTCTTATGACTTCATTTTCTAAAGTTCTAAGTTTTAAAACTTCTGTACTTTTAACAAGTGTGACACTTCCCACTTTCACATCTGAGTTCACATAATTGTCCTACCACCTTAACTTCATGCTGTAAATGACTTATATTTAAATAATGGTTTTTTATTCTAGGCCGACTGTGAGTTGTTTCATCAGGATCCTGTTATCTGACCAGGCCGGCATGGGGTGCTTTCCAAATCATTTCTACCTTGCTGTACAGCTTTCAGATCTATTTTCTGGGCCTCTGAGGTTACTGTTACAGAATTTCTTTTCCTTAGCTTATGTCTCCACAAGAGTCTGAGTGAATGAGATGAATGCTTCCCTGTTAAAAACTCTTCCTAGCTTTACATTCACTCTCAAGATTAAGATATGCATAAATTGCCTTCACAGAGCCAACATCTGCTCCAGAGACAGTAAAACTGCATTTCTTAAACTGCATTTGAGTTGCTTACCAGCACGGTTAGGCCTCTCTGCAATAATGTGAATTTAGATCAATTTACAAATCACTGAAAATAGTTGTGTCTTTTTTTGGTTAGTTCATACCTGAACTCTCCAGATTCTAACAAATAATCCAGTTAGTTTATATATATATATATATATATATCTCCAACTCTTTGCAACCCCATGGACTGTAGCCCACCAGGCTCTTCTGTCAATGGAATTTTCCAGGCAAGAATACTAGAATGGGTTGCTATTCCCTCTCCAGGGGATCTTCTTGACCCAGGGGTCAAACCCGAGTCTCCTGAATTGCAGGCTGGCAGAGTGGGGCTATAACACTCACACACACACACACACACTCACACACACACACACACACACTCTCACACACACTCTCACACTCTGTCAACTGTAATCAGTGAAGGGGAAGATTTCTAGTGACTTTCTATTTCATTCAGTTCTTCTCCCCACAATCAGAAGTCACCCAGCTGGTTTTTAACTTTTCTAATTATGTTTGCACCTCTGTCTTCCTTTAAGAATTCTTTGGCTAAAAAGTCTCTTTCTTTTCTGAGAATAAATGAGTTACCCTTTAAATAACCATTTAAGAACAAGCAGGATATCTAAATGTGTGCTTAGAGCATTGCTGAAAGACTTTGGGATATCCATACATAGAAATATAATGCAGTGGTTATTGTCTAATATTTTCACACGGGACTGTATTCTGACAGTGACAGAATAAAAAAAATACACGTAAAAGTTCAACTACAAAATGCTGCACTCCAGTTGACCTTTCTTTCATGCATGCTTCCATTTGGAACACTCTATCCACATTATTGGCTTTAAGGAGCATAAATTCAATACCCCCACTGACCAGGAAAACCAGCTACCCTCATCTTTTGAAAGTAAACCATAAAAATGAGAGATGTTCTTCCTTGACATCCACTATTCATAGAACAAGAATTCTAGCTGTGAGATGCATCAAGTCAACAGACATTATTGACCTATGCCCTATGTAAAGAACCATTCTTCTCTGGCAACCAGAAAATCTTTAAGGTTACAGAGAAATTAGTCTGCTTCCTAAAGCACTGGGACTCTTGAGTTATGAGGATCCATTTACTTTCAGAAGTGAATATTTTTCTATTCAAATCATTTAAGGAACTTAAGATTGATATGCCTGCATTGACAAACATGCAAAACAAAAAGATAATTAGTTTTTACTTATTTGAAATTCATTTCACTGCCACAAAAGTAGATCTTATCAGCTATTTTGTAGAACAAAAGAATAAAATGGAGAAGGAAAGGAGTTGGACTGTTGGAAGGTGACTAGGAGAGGAAAAGAAAGATATTAGGTCAATCGTCATGTTTCTTAGAGGGATGAATGGAAATCATAGACCAGTTGGACTGTGAAGGACACTGGTAGAGCCAAAACAGACATACCATAAGAATTACTAATTACTAATATGATTACCAATTACTAATATGATCAGGGTGTTGAAGAGACCTCTGTTCTCAGATTTTGCTTTCCCTCTCCTTGCTCTGCTTTCTGTAAATCGAAGTCTTGCGATCTATTGAAATGCTTCATTATTAAGATACTGATTTTTTTTTTCCTAGTGATATGTTGGCAGCTTCTGTACTTGTAAATTGGGATATTTACATGGTCCAAAGCTTGGAGATACTGACTGTTTGTTAATTTATTCCACCCTGTAGTCCTGGGGCTGGATAGAGAGATTGGAAACTTTGAAGTGGGCAAGGAATTTGATGCCCTCCTGATCAACCCCAAAGCATCTGACTCTCCCATTGACCTGTTTTATGGAGATTTTGTTGGTGAGATTTCTGAGGTACGTAAAAGGAAGTTGATCAAAAAGCATTTATTTCATGAACTAGTCATAACAACTTCCCCATGGGGGGGGAAAAAAAGGAAACAAACAGGTTAATGGAATGGAGGAGACTCATTAAGGGAAGCTAGATCCTTTTAAGTTATTATAATTTCATGACAATAATGGTATAAATAAACACTTCTATTTTGAATATATTTGTATATTTGAAGGTACTTGACTCTAAGAAAACATAATATAGTTACCACTTATTGAACACACTTTCTATGTGCTACATGGAATGGGATTATGCACTTTCATACATCATTTTTGTCTAACTATCAGAACTATTATGAGAGGAATGTGCTATTAATATTACCATGTGGTTTATGGGGCAGTGAGACTTAAGGAAGGTTAAATGATTTCCTAAGAACTCATGGCTAGTAATTAATTGACAGAGTTTGGATTCCATTTCAGGACTTTCTGATTTGGGGGGTCTGGGTTCTTAATCACAATGCTACATTGACTCTCTTAATTATAAGAAAGTGAGTTTCATTACTTTGTCCCTCTTATCAGGTTTTTGTGTATATAAAATAAACTGATTCTTCTTACTTTAATAATAATTCTTTATGAGATAGTTTTTCTTAAAATTTAACTATTGCCATTTAAAAATTGACCCACTTATGAGAATAAGTGTGATATTAAATGTAACAAACTGAAGTTTTTAGAAGAAAAGTGCTGGATTATTTGAAGTTAATAGCATTAGTTATTTTTATATTACTTAACCTTTTACTTTTTATTGATTGAGTGAATTCCCTGGAATATTAGAGTGAGTTTCTAGGAATAGGGTTCAGTCCCATTCATCCAGGCATTTTTCTTGTCTTATATACCTACCTCTTACAATATTTAAATTATTATATTAAATTATTTAATTTATGTTAACACTTTCCCTCTGAAGATTTCAAGGTTATATATTAAGAACTTTCAGGCATTGGAAAACATTTGTTAATAATCAGTACTTTTATTTTTTTAGGCAAAAGACCATTTCTTTTTCATTAATAAAAGTAGATTTGGGGGTGTTATTTGGATACCAGCTTTTAAGTGAGACAGTGACTATTAGCCATAGAAGCTAGTTCCAGTGAGTAGAGTTATGTACTTTGGGCCATAGTTTAGCATTTTGACTTGGGATACTGGATTGTTGGTGACAAATAATTTCTTCCCCTTTACCCAGCTCTGTTATTAGAATAGACAGACACCAGTGTGTCCAGTTCCAGCCAGGCTAATGTACACAAAAGAGGGAATTACAGTACCTGTCAAATGGATGGATTATATATCTTATCTCAAGACCTTTTTAGGGCTTAAATTAAAAATATTTTCACTTTAACTCCTTGATATGGAATGCAAGACTAAAGAAATTCACATGTGAAACTGCAAACAGATAGTGATAATCAAGGTAGCATCTTTTATGTAAATATATAAATAAGTTTGGGCATTGAAATGTACAACATTTTCCTCCTCTGTGGGCTATATATATATATTTACAAAAGAAAAAAGTCTGTGATTAGAAAAAATAAAAATAGATTTTTGCCATCAAGAAATAAGTTTATATTTCTGGGTTTTGCCAACCACTATTCATTGTCAATTTGCTTTTCTAAGTGCAGAAAATACTCTTTTTTATTATCTTTATTTTTCATTTTAGGCTGTTATCCAGAAGTTCCTATATCTAGGTAGGTCTATATGTCTCTATGCTAAATAAAATCTTTTGTTGTCTCTTGGTATGCTCTCTGCATATATTATACCATATGTTAAGCATTATGTGTGATCATTTGCTTAGACTTATTTTTAGCATTCCTTAGCACTGAGCCCATTTATGGTACAATATTTAAAGGCACTATTTGAAATGAACATGTTCTTTGAGAACATAGTATTAAACCCTAAACTTGAGGAATGGCAGGCAAGATGAGATCATCCTATACTTCCTCCTACACTTGTTCTGACCCTTCAGTGTGTCCCACCACATTGTGATAAGTATGTGGTAGAGTCTTTGCATGCACGCTTTTTTAACATGTTGTTGTTTAGTTGCTAAGTCGTGTCCAACTTTTTTGTGACCCCATGGAATGTAGGCCACCAGGCTCCTCTGTCCATGGGATTTCCCAGACAAGAATACTGCAGTGGGTTGCCATTTCTTTCTCCAGGGGATCTTCCTGACCCGGCGATCAAAGCCATTGCATTGGCAGGTGGATTCTTTGCCACTGAGCCACCGGGAAAGCCAGTTTTTTTTTTTTTTTTTAACATACATTCAATTATATTCACTGAGAGAGACAGAGAAGTAAATAGTATAGAAGATTCTATTTTTCCTCTCACTCCATTGAGTGACCTCTGAGTTCTGAGTGAATTTGGAGTGGGAGAGACACATGTGGTACTTCTTGTGAAACTCAGTTGTTGCAAGCTCTTCATCTCACCATGCTGAATATTATTCTGGGGCGTAAAGATAAGTATTTCTTTTACAACTGGGGCTGGAAATGGAAACCATTCATCTAGCTAAAAGGACAGTGATGGAGGGTCAATTCAACTTTACGTGAATTCTGTTTTAGGCATGTATTTCAGGCTTTAATCCTCAGATTAGATGCTTCATTTTCTATTGATCGTATCTCCCTGTTCGGGTTATAAATAATGATTCCTGATGTTTCTTTCAGGAGATGACCGAAATATTGAGGAGGTGTACGTGGGTGGAAAGCAGGTGGTTCCCTTTTCAAGCTCAGTGTAAGGCCCTCAGCGGCTACAAGTTTTCTTGGGGTAACACAGTTCTATACCTTCTCGTGCCCAGGTGGAGTTAGGAAGTCAAAACACAGTACCTTGTTCTTGGGGGTGACTATCTCCCTCTGTGTCTAGTTACAGTATTCACTTGACAAATCTTTTGAGGGAAGTTGTGCTAATTCTCAGCTCTGGTTGGGAGGATTAAAAGTTTCTCCTTTTAGAACTGTTTAAGGTTTACTTTAAGCTCAAACATAAGGGAATGTTATTACTGGTGATGTTCTTATTATGGGATTTAAATAAAATCTATTTCATATTTGGAAATGTGGAGAAAAAAGGATATTCCTATAAGGTTAGATAGTTTCAGCTAGTAAATGTGAAAATTGGAAAACAGAAAATGAACCAGTGAGTATATTTTTACAAGGGAGAAACAATTAAGACTATGAAAAACATTGGAAAATCACTTCGGATTGTGTTTGAAAATTATATACTGAGCATACTGATTTAAAAAGTGAATCTGTTGAATTTTAAAATGTGTTTTTAGATTGACCTTGTGTTCTGGAAATTTGCACTTAATGGCATTTGCATTTCAGAGACGTGTTATTGTTGTGCTTTGCCTTCTTACGGGGTGAAATGTCAGAAATTGAATGCCACATACTGTCTTAATATAGTTCTGTGCTTAAGTGTTTGACAGAAGTTGGTTATTAAAGATTTAACGTCTCGGGAATATTATTCACATAACTACATAGCATAAATAGCTGTAATTTTGTGTACTTTAAAATACCTTAGAGTATAACTGTGTGATGCTATTATTGCTTCAGTTTTATCAGAAGAGAAACAAATTCCATACTGCACTGTTGTGTAGATTGGTGTCTTCATAAATTGGGGCAAGTTTTGGGCATCCAGGAGGTGTCAGTACTAAAAGGATGCGTTTCATTGTGATGACCTGTCCTCCCAAAGAACTATTCCATAGTTGTTGGGAATTTCATACTCATGTCAATCTGTTAGAACTTTAAAATGAAGGACAAATCCTATTAGATAAATATTATTAAAAATCTTTAAACCCTGCATATTGAAATTACTCTATTTTCAATTTTATCTTGCCTTTTCAATTCCTAATAATTTTCAAGACATTTGAATTCTAGGATGATGAAAAATATTTAGATGTCCCACTAATGCTTATATTAATAGGACTTAATCTGTACTAGACATCTGCTGCTGCTAAGTCACTTCAGTTGTGTCCGACTCTGTGCGACCCCATAGAGGGCAGCCCATCAGGCTCCCTCATCCCTTGGATTCTCCAGGCAAGAACACTGGAGTGGGTTGCCATTTCCTCCTCCACTAGACATCTAGAAACAGTAAACAAATAGTGTTTTTATGCTTCCTAATCTAGTGTGCTTTCCTATAACTTAGAATTAAAAACAAATTATGGCTTTATGATGAAATCCCTGAGAAATATTGATATTTAAATGATATATTTGATGTTATTTAAATGCTATATTTTTCTCATTTAGCTCCAAACCCTATAAACCAACAAGAAAAAGGAGATTTTCTTAATATATGATAACACTCATACCTAGGGCTCTATTATAACCTCATAGTAGAGAACTATATGTAATATCGCTAACTCCATATCTACAGAATGAAGAAGAAAATTTCTTCTCTGGTACTATAAATTTTATTCTTATGTAGTTATGCTAATTCAGTAGTCATTTGCTCAGTCTCCGGCCCCTCACCCCTGGGAAAACACTTCCAGACCTGTGTATATACTACCCATAAAGACAGAACAAATTTTGGTTTTATAGAGTTTGTGTTGTGAGGTATTAACTCAGTAAAAAACCTAGTTTCCAGTCTCAGTCTTTCCAGAATTCCTAGCTACAGAGCCATGTCAAAGATGCCCCACCAAACCTCGTTCCATTTCTCTCTAGTGCTGGCAGGTGTTTTCTGCTCTATCTCCCCAGTCCCTGCCAAAGGAACTTGGTCACCCTAGTGTCTAACCCACATGAGTGGGCAAAGGAATTTGGATGATGTGCAAGATCTGCTAATCAGCAGAAGCTGTTCTTAGCCTTGGAAAGATCCTACAGTTTTACCTTCCCGAAGGATGTACATTTTGATGCTGAACATCAGTTTTCATTTAGATTTAGGTCTCATGTGCAGTAAATTTAAGTGTAGCATCAGAAGCAGGAAGAATGGCCATATTCAACCAGCCTGTCAAATGTTAAATTTAGCCTGATAATATATTAGGACCTGCATTTCTTTTCTAGTAAAAATAGAATGTGTTAAAATTTGGGCTCCCTGCATCACTTATGTGTTTTACTTCCCCAAGCAGAGTATTCCTGAGTGTGGCATATGCTTTTTGTGGTAATGCAGGCATTAGAAATACACATGCCCAGATGTTCTGCACTTTGAAATGTTGCCTTGCTCAATGTGGGCTGACTTTTGAATTGCAGAGAGGTAGTATTCCATGTCAATTCTATTTGTCACTTTATTTTGTATATTTTGCTCTCAGACAGCAAAGGAAGGATTAAAACATCTTCACAGCCCCCTCACCCTACTCTGCACTATTTGCCTCAGGTTTCATGAAATTTTTAACAGACTATATATTTACAGGTAAAAATGTATTCAATAGTAGAGACTATCATACATTTTAAAATATTTTTGCAACCAGAACACAAAAGCAGGCTAATTAGCCAATGTAAATTTAATTTTCAAAAGAGAGTAAAATGTAGGATTAGAACAGAAGAGGTTGTCCTTGTAATTATAAACTGAGACCAAGAAAACTCTGTCTCCTTATTTATTAGCTCAGCTTCTTCTGATTTAATTGCTGAAGGTTTTAGAATCCAAGAGAATATCTTGGAATAAGCTTCCTTCATGCTAGAAGGAGGTCTTTCTAAATTAATATTATGATCATTGAACCCCATTGGATCTCTTTTTATTTCTGTGAGGGTTCTGCATGGTCAAGGAAGGAAGTTGATGGGAAACACCCCTGTTATACTTAGTTGATCTGAGGTGTGGTCTTGAATATCCCTGTCTACAGCTACCACTGAGATCTCAGCAAGGAAACAATGGCTGTGAGATCCAGCAAAGAATTTTAAATCTTTACTCCCTTCCAGACTCCTCCTGTTTTTTCATTTTTTCACCTCAGAGCCAGGCATATGGAAAGCTTTAAAAGCTAGCTAGAAGGCCCGTTGTTGTCAATTCTACCCTGTGCTTGCTATTCACAGAAGATATTCAGAGCTGGATGCTCCTGTAGCCAGCTGGACAGAGGTGATGATGCAAGCAATCACATGTTTGCTTGTTTGTTTTTTAAAAGTGTTCTGAGTTAGTAAAAGGTAGACTAAAAAATGTGTCATGGGCAGTGTCTTGAAATAATTTTCAAATTGGTGGACTGTAAATTTTTAAGGTTCTTTTCTTTGCAATTTCAGATCTATTTAGCCACTGTAGGTATGACTTTGGACCTTGACACTTTAATGTCTCTCAAACATGGGAAGAAGTACAGAAATGAACTGACAAATGTTAGTAACCCTGGCATTTTTCTCCTGCATGTTTTCACTCTCAGCCCCTCCTTCCTTCCCCTCCTACAGTCCTGAGTGTGAGAGATCAGAGGTGAGAGGTTAATTTGTAAATCTGGTCCAAACTGAGTGAAATGTAACAGTGACTTTTGAACAGGCCAATCATGACACTAAATGTAAATCCCAAGATGGTTTCCACAGTCCACAGGATTCAAAAGTGACTTGAACCATACATGATATATGGTATTGATTTACCTGTTTGTTCACTTCCTACTCAAAAGTCTGTCAGAAACCATTTCCTTAAAATTGAAAACTACTTTACATTGTATTAAACTTCTGATCGCTGCTCTTAAGAATATATACATGTGTGTATTCATGGGAACATTTTTCCCCAATATTTATATGATTTGTTTATTGTTCCTGTGCTAAGTGATCTCTTTCTGCTTCAAACAAAAATAAATGAGTTTCTGTGTTTATATGTTTCTGTTGTTGTGAGTTCTGTCTGATAGAAGTGAGATTCATTTTACAATGTTTTTCTCCTTTTAACATGAATTTTAAGAGGTTGAAAGGGGTCAACTGTATGGTGATGGATGTAAACTAAAATTTTGTGGTAAGCATGTTGTATACAGAGGTAGAAATATAATGCTGTAAACATGAAACATATAATACTATAAACCAATACTATCTCAATAAAAAGNTGACACTTTAATGTCTCTCAAACATGGGAAGAAGTACAGAAATGAACTGACAAATGTTAGTAACCCTGGCATTTTTCTCCTGCATGTTTTCACTCTCAGCCCCTCCTTCCTTCCCCTCCTACAGTCCTGAGTGTGAGAGATCAGAGGTGAGAGGTTAATTTGTAAATCTGGTCCAAACTGAGTGAAATGTAACAGTGACTTTTGAACAGGCCAATCATGACACTAAATGTA
Organism: Neotragus pygmaeus; assembly: GCA_006410875.1. NCBI lineage: Eukaryota > Metazoa > Chordata > Mammalia > Artiodactyla > Bovidae > Neotragus > Neotragus pygmaeus. The sequence goes on from SJYV01017927.1 coordinate 161,308, forward strand.
AATCCCAAGATGGTTTCCACAGTCCACAGGATTCAAAAGTGACTTGAACCATACATGATATATGGTATTGATTTACCTGTTTGTTCACTTCCTACTCAAAAGTCTGTCAGAAACCATTTCCTTAAAATTGAAAACTACTTTACATTGTATTAAACTTCTGATCGCTGCTCTTAAGAATATATACATGTGTGTATTCATGGGAACATTTTTCCCCAATATTTATATGATTTGTTTATTGTTCCTGTGCTAAGTGATCTCTTTCTGCTTCAAACAAAAATAAATGAGTTTCTGTGTTTATATGTTTCTGTTGTTGTGAGTTCTGTCTGATAGAAGTGAGATTCATTTTACAATGTTTTTCTCCTTTTAACATGAATTTTAAGAGGTTGAAAGGGGTCAACTGTATGGTGATGGATGTAAACTAAAATTTTGTGGTAAGCATGTTGTATACAGAGGTAGAAATATAATGCTGTAAACATGAAACATATAATACTATAAACCAATACTATCTCAATAAAAAAAAGAAATATAAACTGTAGAAAAAATAGAATATTTAGCTGTGGGCCAACATGTGTCTTATATCCTATAATAGTCACCATACATAGGTTTTTAAAAATTAAGCTGAGCTATAATGTTCATCCCTTTAGATTCAGATTAATATTGCCTTTGATTTAAGCATAGTTGATATTTCACATGACTGGAATCTACCACAAAAAGTACTCTACATCCGAAGACATAAAGATGAAACCACATGAGACAATGGGAGGGGTGTACTTTGCAATGTAATTAAATCTCATACTACCTGGGTGGGTGACCCACAAACTAGAGACTAATTACATCACATTTTCCCACAGAGCTGAGAGCTCTGAGTTCCACTTCAGGCTCCCCAGTCTAGGGGTCTGGCATTGGATGGAGGAGCCCTCAGCGGATCTGGCTTTGCAGGTCAGTGGGGCTTGATTGTAGGAGCTCCACAGGACAGGGGTGGGGGATGGTGGGAAACAGGGCCTCCACTTCTAGAGGGTGCACACAAGCTCTCGTGCACACCAGCACGCAGAGTAAACCCAGTTGACTTCCTAGGAGCCTGGGCCAGACTTATCTGCTGGTCTTGGAGGGTCTCTTGTGGAGTTGGGAGGAGGGTGACTGTGGATCTGTCTGGGGTCATAAAACCTGGTGGCGGAAATATTGGTGAATGTACATCTACTTGAATAGAGTACACCTACTCTTGCAGGAGGCAGACATATTGCTTGCATCATTAGCACGAAAACCTGCCCTCACCCAGTGACCTGTAGGCTCCAGGGCTGGGGCACCTTAGGCCAAAGAGCCATCAGGGCAGAAACATAGACCCATCAGCAGACAGGCTGCCTAAAGACTTCTTGAGCCCACAGTCACCTCTAGACATGGCCCTGCCTGTCAAAGGGCCAGATTGAGCTCCTCCCACCAGGAAGCCTGCACAAGCCTCTAGACCAGCCTTACCCATTAAGGGGCAGATACCAGGAGCAAGAAAACTATGATCCTGCAGCCTGCAGAACTGAGTACACAAACACATCAGAACCTACCCTGAGACCCTGATCCCTGGCCTTTGGGTGATGAGAGGAGACTGTACTTCTGGGAGGGACACATCAGACATCCCTTACAGAAAGCCACTTCTCCAAGGTCAGGAAACATAACTAAGCTACTATACACATAAAGCACAAATAGAAATTTAAACAAAAGAGATGGCAAAGGAATATGTTTCAGGTGAAGGAATAAGATAAAACCCTAAAACAAAAACTAAGTAAACTGCAAATAGGCAATCTATCTGAGAAAGAGTTCACAGTAGAGAACTCTTTACTTTTGATTATAAAGACAATCAAAAACTCAGGAAAAGAATTGAAGCACATAGCAAGAAGTTACAAGAAATTTTTTTAACAAAGAGAAAATATAAAGAACAGCCAGAGTTGAAGAATACAATAACTGAAATGACAAATACACGTGAAGCAAGCAATAGCAGAATAAATGAGGCAGAAGAAAGGATCAGAAAGCTGGAAGACAGTAATGGAAATCACTGCTGTGGAGCAGAATAAAGAAAAAAGGACTGACAAGGAATGAAAACAGTTTAAGCGACCTCCGAGACAACATCAAACACACCAACATTTTCATTATAGGGGTCCCAGAAGCAGAAGAGGGAGAGAAAGGACCTGAGGAAATATTTGAAGAGATAATAGCTGAAAAATTCCTTAACATGGAAAAGGAAACAGTCACCTAAGTCCAGGAGCACAGAGTCCCATATAGGGTTAACCCAAGGAGGAACACGCCAAGACACACAGTAATCAAACTGAGAAAAGGATAAAGAGCAAATATTAAAAGCAAAAAAGGAAAAGCAAATAACATACAAATAACATATAACAAACATATAAAAACAAATAACATACAAAGGAAACCCCATATGGTTATCAGCTGATTTTTCAGCAGAAACTCTGCAGGCCAGAAGGTAGTGGCATGATATTTTTAAAATGATGAAACGGGAAAACCTACACACAAGGATACTCTACCCAGCAAGTCTCTTGTTCAGATTTGACAGTGAAATCAAAAGCTTTACAGACAAGCAAAAGCTAAAAGAATTCAGCACCACCAAATCAGCTTCACAGCAAACGGTAAAGGCAAAAAAGAAAAGTCCACAACTAGAAACAAGAAAAGTATGAAACTACTAGAGCTCAAGAAGGGAATGGCTATCCACTCTAGGATTCTTGGGACTTCCCTAATGGCTCAGATGGTAAAGAATCTACCTACAATGTAAGGAAGACCTGGGTTCAGTCCCTGGGTCAGGAAGATCCCCTGGAGAAGGGAATGGCTACCCACTCCAGTATTCTTGCCTGGAGTATTCCATGGACAGAGGAGCATGGCAGGGCTACAGTCCATGGGCTTGCAGAGAGTCAGACACAACTGAGCAACTTTCACTTTTCAGAAACAAGAAAATTACAAAACTACTAGAGCTCATCAATGAATTCAGTTCCAGGATAAATAAGTTTACAGGACACAAAATTAACACACAGAAATCTGTTGCATTTCTCTACACTAACAACAAAAGATCAGAAAGAGAAATGAAGGAAATAAATCTTATTTACCAACGCATCAAAAAGAGTATTTAGGATACATCTCCCTAAGGAATCAGAAGACCTGTCCTCTGAATACTGTAAGATGCCGATGAAAGAAATCAAAGAGAAACAGAGCTGAAGGAATTGGGCTCCCTGACTTCAAACTATGCTATAAAGCTACAGTAATAAAAACAGTTTGGTAGGACTTCTCCGGTGGTCCAGTGTCTAAGACTCCATTCCAATGCAGGGGGCTCAAATTCAGTTCTTATTCAGGGAATTAGATCCCACATGCTGCAACTAAGAGTTCAAATGCCCCAACCAAAGATCCCACATGTTGCAACTAAAGGACCTATGTGCCACAGTGAAGACTGAAGCTTCCGCATGCCACAACTAAGACCCAGTACAGCCAAATAAATAAATTTAAAAAACCCCCAAAACAGCATGATACTGGTACAAAAACAGAAATCAGTGGAACAGGATGGAAAGCCCAGAAATAAACCCACACACCCTATGGTAAATTAATCAATGACAAAGGAGGCAAAAATACAGAATGAAGAAAAGACAATCTCTTCAGTAAGTGTTGCTGGGAAAACTGAGACAAGTAAAAGATTGAAGTTAGAACCTTCTGTAATATCAGACACAAAAATAAGCTCAAAATGGATTAAAGACCTAAATGTAAGACTGGATACTATAAAATTGTTAGAGGAAAACATAGGCAAAACACTCTTTAACATAAATATTGCAGCAATATCTTTTTTGAATCTACCTCCCAGAGTAATGAAAATAAAAAATAGAAACTAATTAAACTGTAAAGCTTTTGAACAGCAAAGGAAACCATAAACAAAATGAAAAGACAACCCACTGGATGAGAGAAAATATTTGCAAATGATGTGACTGACAGGGATTAATTTCCAAAATATACAAACAGCTCATGTATCTCAATTTAAAAAAACAAACAACCCAGTCAAAAAATGGGCACAAGATCTAAACAGATATTTCTACAAAGAAGATATATACATCACCAAAAAGCACATGCAAAGATGCTCAACATCACTAATTATTAGAAAAATGCAAATAAAAACTACAATGATGTATCACCTCATACAGTCAGAATGGCCATCATCACAAAGTCTACAAATAACAAATGCTGGAGAAGGTGTAGAGAAAACAGAATCTTTCTACACTGTTGGTGGAAATGTAAGTTGGTGCAACCACTATAGAAAACTGTAAGGAGGTTCCTCAGAAAAATAAAATAGAACTACCATGCTGTGCTGTGCTTAGCTGCTCAGTCGTGTCTGACTCTTTGTGACCCATGGACTGTAGCCCACCAGGCTCCTCTGTCCATGGGATTCTCCAGGCAAGAAGACTGGAGTGGGCTGCCATGCCCTCCTCCAGGGGATCTTCCCAACCCTGGGATCAAATCCAGGTCTCTTTGAGAAAATAATTTTGATTTACCTTTTTAGTTTAACTGCAGTTATTTAATTAATGCTATATTTGTTCTTATTGCCTAAAACAGTATTTTCCAAATATAGATGGTTTAAATATAATTCTTATGAATACATTATTCTCACTTCAGTTTTATTTCTAGATAAATAAAAATTATTTATTTATATAATCTAGAATCAGAAGGTGTATTTTATTTTGATTGAAATAAAAAGTCCACTATACTAAATCATAATTGAGAGAGGTTTGACATGACTGGATGAAGACATTTGAAATAAGATCATTTCTATCTGCTATGAGATTTATTAGAAATCTATAAAAGTTACTTAATATTTATATAAAGTTTTCATTGGTTTCAAAAACAGTGCAAACCCCCTCAAAAAAACCCCACAAAAGACCTAAATAACAACACCCCCAGCTAAATTTAGTAATGTTTACTAATTTAATCCTGAATTTTTTGGTTATTTTAGGGGAGTTGACATTTTGCAACTGTTTCTTTTGTAACTTTTCTTAGCCTTTATTTTGCTTAAGATATTCTTTGCTATTTAAATATTTCTAAATTTTATGCAGTCAAAAGTCTTCACTTAGGAAAAAAATTGGACATGTTCTCTTGCCAGCAGGCGGCCATTGCTGAACTGTCCCACACAAAAGGTGACTCGTTTCCTCCACACAGGATGCTCTCCTGTGACTCTGCCTCCCCACCATCACAGACAGTTGGCCAAGTATTTGTATTTTTATTTGATTCAAGCTAGATCCAATGATCTCTTCCTAGAATTGCAGGTCTCGAACCCAGGTCTCCCGCATTGCACGTGGATTCTTTACCAGCTGAGCCACAAGGGAAGCTCCTAGAATTATAATTCAAGACCTAAATAAACCAAGTGGGTTTATACTAGATTATTTTCAGAGGCTGAGTATATATTTCCACTTGGGAGTGGCTGTGTAAAGCCATCAGTGAGCCAGATGAGTAGGCAGATTCAGTCTATAAAGAGATACTGTAGAACAGGGCAGACCTGTGCAGAGAGCCAAGACTGTGACCTCAGAGGAGAGCAGCTGTGTTGGCCTCTTGATAACCCGTTTTCACCCTCAGCTGAGGCTCCCAAAGGGCCTGTGTGTACCTGTCATGGGTCCCCTAAAATTCCTTAAATTTATTCTATTAAATTCTATTTGGCTTTATTTACTTGTTTTTGGTAATCACACAACTCTTGAATAAAGACTTGTCTGCCATATTAAAATGGAATTTTAAAATTCCTTCTCAGGCTTATCCTGGCAAACACTTAAGGCAACTGTGGGAGTTGAAGGGTGAGAGGTGTCAGGGGTTCCTTACACCCTTCTGACAACAAGTTAAAAGTCTTCACCAGTGAGGTGAAACAAGCTTCTCTTACCACAATTAGTTGATCTGATTACCCTTTTAATATTCTTATGTTTCCACTAAATACCTATGAATAATCCTCTGCACTTAAATAGCTGCCACCTCCTGCCTGCTTCTCAGTTACATGCCAATAGCAGCTGAATGTCTCTAATGGTTTACAAGAGGAGGGAACAAACAAGGGACTTATGGAGTGGACTCTGCAGTCTTTGATAGGACAGCACCAGTTTTCCAGAGGTGGGACACCCCAACTAGATTACTTCCCACTCTGAGGAGGAACAGGTTTTCCTGACTTCCTCTCCTACTACTTTTCTTTTAAAAGTGACAAGTAAAACTAAGATTGATGTCATAACAATAGCAAACAGTGTGCACTTTTTCAGGAAGGAATAAACTTTCCTCTAGTCTTCGAGGTTCTTCTGGCTGGCCTCACAATTAAATTGACATGAAGAGACAGGTGGCACAGCGCTAAAGAACTCGTCTGCCAATGCAGGAAACGCATGAGACGTGGGCTCCATCCCTTGGTCATGAAGATCCTCTGGAGTAGGAAATGCTACCCTGCTCCAGTATTGCCTGAAAAATCCCAGGGACAGAGAAGCCTGGAGGGCTACAGTCCACAGGGTCCATAAAGAGTCAGACAAGACTGAGCGACTCAGCATACTGCAAGACAGATTAACAGGAGAAAATCAAACAAAATGTTCAATAACATGTATACATGGGAGAGAGCCAAAAAACCTGAGTAACTTGCCAAAATGCAAGAATATGTACGATTAGTTCAAAGTGAATGAAACTGGCCTCTTCGTAACAAGGTACAAATTGGTCTTTTTCAAGTACAAGTTGAGCCTGCAAGCGATCCAAGAAGATGGAGAAAAATGTTTAACCAGTGCACCACCTAGTGCCCAAAACTTGAACAGTTTGCTCTGTGAAACAAGGTCTCCCTCCAAAAGGGTCAAGTTGCAGAGGAAAAAAGAGGCTAAATTAATTTTATCTTGATATCCAGAAAAATATAAATTCATAATTTTAATAAAATAATAAAACAAGATAAGAAAATTTAGAGTATTATTTTTCCAGCAGGAAGTTGGAATTTTTTACTGTACAAGGAAATTAATAATCTTTTAGGTTGAACCCAGACTCTATATTAGACCACACATAAAATTATATTCTTGATAGATATCAATGCAATTTAGTTACTGTCCCTAATAAAGGCAATTTCATAAGGAAAAAAAATATGATATCCAAAATGGCTTGTTGAATCAATTTGGTACTTAGAAGATAAAAGGTAAAGATTTGTCCATCGGAAAGGAATCTTACTTGTGGAAATACTGCAGAATAATGAGTTGAGTGGCGAAGAATTGATGCTTTTGAACTGTGGTGTTGGAGAAGACTCTTGAGAGTGCCTTGGACTGCAAAGAGATCCAACCAGTCTATTCTGAAGGGGGATTTCTTTGGAAGGACTGATGCTAAAGCTGAAACTCCAGTACTTTGGCCACCTCATGCGAAGAGTTGACTCATTGGAAAAGACTCTGATGCTGGGAGGGATTGGGGGCAGGCGGAGAAGGGGACGACCAAGGATGAGATGGCTGGATGGCATCATGGACTCGATGGATGTGAGTCTGAGTGAACTCCGAGAGATAGTGATGAACAGGGAGGCCTGGCGTGCTGCAATTCATAAGGTCGCAAAGAGTCGGACACGACTGAGCAACTGAACTGAACTGAACACAAAATTTCAAGGGAAAAAAAAAGTCTACTTCTTGCAGTTTATTTCGTCCTGCTGCTTGGGGACCTCTGGCTTTCCTACCCATTAACCCTTTCAATTGTTAACCCTTATAAAAACAAGTCTACTCCGTCTGCACGTGACAATCTTCACATATTTGAAGATATCTAGTATGTCCCCCTGAAGCACTTTTTTCTCCAGATGAAGCATCCTCAGTATTTTATATTTCACTGTTCTTCATCAAGACCACCTCTCTCTGGGGGAGAATGGATACATGTATATATATGGCTGAGTCCCTCCACTGTTCACCTGAAACTATCACATCATTGTTAATCGGCTATGTGCTGCGCTTAGTTGCTCAGTCGTGTCTGACTCTTTGCGACCCCATGGACTGTACCCCACCAGGCTCCTCTGTCCATGGGGTTTCTCCAGGCAAGAAGAATGGAGTGGGTTGCCATGCCCTCCTCCAGGGGATCTTCCCAACCCTGGGATCGAACCCAGGTTTCCTGCATTTCAGGCAGATTCTTTACCATCTGAGACACCAGGAACGCCCAATAACACTGCAGTGGGTAGCCTATCCTTTCTCAAGGGAAATTTCCCAACCCAGGAATCAAACCCAGGTCTCCTGCAATGTAGGCAGATTCTTTACCAGCTGAGCTACCAGGGAAGCCCATTAATCAGCTATACCCCAATACAAAATAACAAGTTAAAAAAAAAAAAAAAGATCTCTCCCTGAACAATATCCAGATAGTCCATCACCCTCTTTAAATATGTTGCCATAAATTAAAGGTAGGTTTTTAAACTTGAATGGCCCAGCAAAGAAAGAAAGAAATATCAAATCTTTCATTCTGGACCAATGTTACTCAAAGTATGTTCCCCTAGAATACAGGTCCTGGGAGATGCCTCAGGAAAAAAATGTCTGTGGCCAAATAAACTTGGGAAATATCACAACCTTTATCCATGTCCCCTTTCCCCTAAAGATTCACTATTTATAATAGCACATTACTGATTTTGAGGAGTTCTTTAACATGGTTGGAAGGTGATTCTGTGACCTAATAATTTTGTTTACCTTTGTATTACACATTATTTATGAAACTTTTAGGCCACAGAACCATCTTCCAGACATTTTTCTCCATAAGATGCCTATTAATATTCCACTAACATTTAAGGACTTTTTGAAAAAAAAAATTTTTTTAGATACAAGACTTTAATCTATTTTTGGTATTAAACCACATGACATTATAGGTACAAACTGAGCTTTATTATCTACCTAAACTTTTAATTCTCTTTCACACTGCTCTGTTAGGTCCTATGTCCTCTTATCATCCTCTTATCACTGGACTTTCAGATCCAACTCCTGGACTTTTCCTTAACCCCTACTGAATTGCATGGTGTTAGAGTGAGTTCATCTTTTCAACTTAGTCTTTAGAACCAGAATTTGCATGCATACCAGTTTTGTGCCATCTTCAAATTGATGAGCCTGCTTCCTTTCATCCTGAGCAGGCAGTCACCATGCCTTATTTCATCTTTGCAACATTATTAGGTGATGATACCTCAAAAGTGATGGTAATTGAGAATCAGGCAATATTAACCCTATTTACGGAAAAAAAATCAGGTGGCCAAGCTAGTGTCCAAAGGTGGATGTTAATGAACCACGCCCCCCAGTATTCATTCTTCTTATATACTGAGTCTGGGCTAGACCTTTGTCTTACTTTGAACAGAATGCCGTAGAAGTGATGCTGTGCTGGTTCTGGGCCTAAGCCTTAAGGAAGCCTGGAAACTTCTGCTTTTGTGCTTTGGGAGAGCTCTAAGCCACAATTTAAGATGTATGGCTAAAGAAATTTATTAAGGAAACAATTTGGAATGACCACATAGAGATGAAGTCCTGAGATTACATGGAGACAGGAGAGAGGGAGACAATTTTTCCAGCATCCCAGTTAATGCCATATATGTGAGCAAACCACCTTGGCTATTCTAGCCCAAGAGAACCTCCAGATGACCACAGTCAGTCCCAGATGACATCACACGGAATAGGAGAACTCCCCAGCTAAGCTTTATTAACCCACAGACTATGAGAGAAAATAAATAACCCATGAGAGAAAATAAAACAGTGGGTGTTTTAAGCCATTCTATTTGAGGATTTTTTCTTACAGTCTAATCGACAACTCGCACTGGCAGCGTAGTATGTACTGTGATGGCAGTTACCGATTTATTGCCTGTCAACCTCGAATTCATCCTCTGTTGCCTAATCTGTGAAAATGCCACTGGCCCTTTAAACATTCTTCCTTTGGCAGTTGACTGGTTTCACTGGTAGAGGGTGCTGGGGGACATTCTAAGAGGAACTCCTAGGAACACAGCTTTCCCCACAACTGGGCAGCAGTTATTTTCTCCAGCTCTTGACTCAGGCTGAGGTGACATGGCTAGGAGCCCCTGACAGTGCAGACCCACATCCCAGCCTGGGCTGCTCCCCACAGGCTTTCCTCAGCCCCACAGCTTATGTTGTTTAGTAGCCAAGTCACGTCAGACTCTTGCATGGACTGTAGCCCTCCAGACTCTTCTGCCCATGGAATTCTCCAGGCAAGAATACTGAAGCGTGTTGCCATTTCCTGTATATATACACACACATGCATACATATATATGTATACACACACATACACACACATGCTGTGACTATTTGCTTACTTCAAGGAAGGAAGATTGGAGGGCAGACAGGTTAGTTATGAATTATACTTTATATGCTTCTATATTGTTTGAATTGCTGGCAGGTAACAGTGAACACTTGATTTGGGCTTCAAACTGATCCAAAATTTCACGTTCTCTCTTTGGCTTGTTACTGACATACATTTCTGTAGATTTTTGTTTTGATGATCACATATAAGCTGTTCATTAGAGATCATACACAAATCCACATTCTATTACTAAATCAGATATACATAATCGTCCACACATCCTAATTTAACAAAGACAATGCAGAGTGACACTTCTAATGTGTCTGATATTATGTTCCCTGGGAGGGAGGAACAGTTAGGATAGCTAGGACCAAGGTTCTTTTGCCCAAGCTAAGCAAGTCATAGCTAAAAATTCTGATTTTTCAATTGTCTAAGTTGGGCATGATTTATTATTGTCATTTGGGCCAAATTGTTTAGCTGATAATGAATGTGACTAATGTCCTCCTATGTAAGAAACTGACACAATCACAGTGATGTGAATGAGGTAGAATCGGAAAGTATGTTGTGTGCAAAAATGCAAATCGGAGTACATCAGATGCTTTATTCAGTTGGGATATAACCCAGTGTTCAACTGAGAAAATGAACAAAGCATATTAAACTGATCTGCCTTTGTGAATTTTAAAGTGTATGACAAGCTTTGCATATATCTCAAGTGTCATTAATGGGCCACTCAGTCCAATTATAAGAGTTTTACAGACATCTCGCTGTGACAATAACTGAAAACAATGTCAACTATCTGCTTTCCTAAAATGACTATATCTTAAGGTCAATAAAAATGTTTTCACATTTGCTAATTCACATTTTTTTCCTGTCCATGAAGATAATAGGTTGATACATATAGTCAGGCCTTTGTATCAGGGATATGGAACCCCAGAGATAGAAGGGGCCACCTGTACTGGCCATTTTATATAAGGAACTTGAGCATCCACAGTTTTGGCATCTGTGGGGATCTTAGAACCAATACCTTTAGATACAAGAGATGACTGTATATTATTTACTTATTGTAATGAAAACTGCTCATTATTATTTAGAGACTTGATTATCTTAGAAAGGATTTGTCTTTAAGGGAAAAAAAAATGAAATGCACCTGATCTGTGTTTTAAGGCTTTGAGGACAGATGTGGGTTTGCCTAGAGATGTAGACATTTACAACTTCTCAATCAAAAAGAGGCTATGTCATTGGTATTGATCAGGATTCCCTGTTATAAACAACAGAAACTGACCTGGGCTAATTTAAGGGCAGCTGTTTAAAAACTCATCATGAAGAACCAGGCTGAGAAATCAGGCTTTATCCAATGTGAGTCTCACTGGCTGGAACCACAACCAAATGGGAACGGTCTGTTCAGGGCCCTGATGACAGCACTTTCAGTGGACACCACTGGGTGCTGCTGCCATTGTGGAATGCCAGCAAGCTGAAGGATTCTACATGCCCTTCTGCTGGGCTCCTGGGCATCTGATGGGCCAGGTCATGTCATGTGCTCCTTCCTCTCTAAGGGGCATAAGTCAGAAGACTTTGTCCTCAGTTTCCTCAGTGAAGCTGGGCTATACCACGCTGAATGGGGGATTCCTGCAAATAAAACAGGGGGTTGACTGTGATGACAGTCTGGATAAAGTCAAAACCGCCTACAATAGTTCTCTCTACAGTGGAGGCAAGTACAGACTACAGGTCCCACTATAGTTCTTATCTCCCAGAGCACTGTTTTTTTCCCTCACATCAAATGCACTGCCTCGGCTCCTCTTCCTTCCCAGGTCCCAGAACTCCTGATCTGCCGGTAATTTTATTCTCCACCCTGCAACTACCATTTCCTTCCATTTTATGTTAGATCTTTCTTCCAAGGTCGTGAGAGACAATATTTACTGGTGTTTAAAAAAGGATGAACAGAAGTGCAAAGAGGTGGAGGCAGAAGGTCATCTGCCCAGGACGGTCCTTGTTCTCACTGTCAGAGCTGCAGCAGGAATGATGCATGTTCTGATATCCACGGTCAGAAATCTGAATGCATGGGTGATACAGATGGACCAAAGGTGAGCTCTGCATACTGTCTCTGAGTTTACTTCTTCACAGCAGCTTAAGTCTATTAGCCCAAAGTCCACCATCACCAAATTCAAATATTTATACATCCAATTGCTTTAAATATAGGCCAACCAAGGATGGAGACAAGATGCTGGAGCAGAAGGATGTGAGCTCACCTCTTCTTACAAAAACACCAAATCACAACTAACTGCTAAAAACCACTGATAAAAAGAAACACTGGAACCTACCAAAACAGATATTCAACATCTGAAGACAAAGAAGCCGCAGTGAGATGGCAGGAGGGGTGCAATCACATTACAATCAAATTCCCAAACCTGCTGGGCGGACAACCTACAAACTGGAAAAGAATTGTACCACAGAAATTCTCCCATGGGAGTAAAAATTCTGAGCCCTATGTCAGGGTCTCCAACCTGATGGTCTGGCAATGGGAGGAGGAGACACAAGAAAATCTGGCTTTGAAAGCCAGGAGGGTTTGACTGCAGGACTTCCACAGGATTAGGGGAAACAGAAACTCCACTCCTGGATGGCACACAGAAGGTCTCATGCACACCAGGATCCAGGGGGGAAAAGCAGTGACCTCATAAAAGCCTGGGCCAGGTATACCTGCTAGTTTTGGAGGGTCTCCTGCAGAGGCGGGGAGTGGCTGCGGCTCACTGAGGGTACAGAGACGCTGGTCAGGGCAGTTCTGAGACGTATTTCACTGGGTTAAGCTCTCCTGAAAGCCACCATTTTCTCATCCAGACCTCCCCACCCAACAACCTATAGGCTCCAGTGCTGGGACACCTCAGGCCAAACAACCAACAGGATGGGAACCCAGCTTACCCAACTGCAGGCAGGCTGCTTAAAGTCTTTCTGAGCACACAGCTGCCTGGTAAACACAGCCTTTGTCATGGCCCTGCCCACCAGAGGGAAGGAAAGAGAACCTCCCACTAGGGACCCCACACAAGCCTCTTAGACAGCTTCATCCACCAGGGGGCAGATAGCAGAAGCAAGAACCTAAATGGGAAAAGAACTTGGATACATGTATACTTCTTGGGCTCCAAAATCACTGCAGACAGTGACTGCAGCCATCAAATTAAAAGATGCTTGCTCCTTGGAAGGAAAACCAACCTAGACAGCATATTAAAAAACATAGCTATCACTTTGCCAACAAAGGTCCATATAGTCAAAGCTATGGTTTTTCCAGTAATCATGTATGGATATGAGAGTTGGACCATAAAGAAGGCTGCACGCCAAAGAACTGATGCCTTTGAATTGTGGTGCTGGAGAAGACTCTTGAGAGTCCCTTGGACTGCAAGGAGATCAAACCAGTCAATCTTAAAGGAAATCAACTCTGAATATTCATTGGAATATTCAACAAATGAGTCTGAAATGCAGNTGTGGTGCTGGAGAAGACTCTTGAGAGTCCCTTGGACTGCAAGGAGATCAAACCAGTCAATCTTAAAGGAAATCAACTCTGAATATTCATTGGAATATTCAACAAATGAGTCTGAAATGCAGTATTTGAGTGCAATCTCAAAAATGACGGAATGATCTTGGTTCATTTCCAAGGCAAATTATTTAACATTATAGTAATCCAAAACTATGCCCCAACCACTAATGCTGAAGAAGCTGAAGTTGAATGTTTCTATGTTACAAGACTTCCTAGAACTAAAAACAACAACAACAACAAAAAGATGTCCTTTCCATCAAAGGGGGCTAGAATGCAAAAGTAGGAAGTCAAGAGATACCTGGAGTTATAGGAAAGTTTGGCATTGGAGTGCAAAATGAAGCAGGGCAAAGGCTAACAGAGTTTTAACAAGAGAAGGTACTGGTTATCATAAATACCCTCTTCTAACAACACAAGAGATGACTCTAAACATGGGCATCACCAGATGTTCAATACTGAAATCTGATGAATATATTCTTTGCAACCAGAGATGGAGAAGCTCTGTACAGTCAGCAAAAACAAGACCTGGAGCTGACTATGGCTCAGCTCATGAGCTTCTTGTTGCAAAATTCAGACTTAAGTTGAAGAAAGTAGGGAAGACAACTAGGCCATTCAGGTACGACCTAAATCAAATCCCTTATGATTGTATGGTAGAAGTGACAAATGGATTCAAGGGATTAGATCTGAAAGACAGAGTACCTGAGAACTATGGACAGAAGTTCATAAAATTGTATAGGGGGTGGTGACCAAAACCATCCTAAAGAAAAAGAAATGCGAGAAGGCAAAATGATTGTCTGAGGAAGCCTTACAAATAGCTGAGAAAAGAAGAGAAGCAACAGGCAAAGGAGAAAGGGAAAGATATACCCAATGGAATGCAGAATTTCAAAGAATAGCAAGGAGAGATAAAAAGCCTTCCTAAGTGATCAATGCAAAGAAATAGAGGAAAACAACAGACTGAGAAAGACTAGAGATCTCTTCAAGAAAATTAGAGATACCAAGGGAATNATATAACAATTATAAATATATATGCACCCAACATAGGAGCACCGCAATATGTAAGGCAAATGATAACAAATATGAAAGGGGAAATTAACAGTAACACAACGATAGTGGGTGACTTTAAGACCCCACTCACACCTGTGGATAAGTCAACCAAACAGAAAATTAACAAGGAAACACAAACTTTAAGTGATGCAATGGACCAGTTAGACCTAGTTGATATCTATAGGGCATTTCACCCCAAAACAATGAAGTTCACCTTTTTCTCAAGTGCACACGGAACCTTCTCCAGGAAAGGTCACATCCTGGACCATAAATCTAGCCTTGGTAAATTCAAAAGAATCAAAATTATTCCGAGCATCTTTTCTGATCAGAATGCAGTAAGATTAGATATCAACTACAGGGAAAAAAAACTATTAAAAATACAAACATATGGAGGCTAAACAATATACTTCTGAATAATCAACAAATCACAGAGGAAATAAAAAATATATATATACATAGAAATGAATGGAAATGAAAACACAGGAACCCCAAACCTATGGGATTCAGTAAAAGCAGTGCAAAGGGGAAGGTTCATAGCAATACAAGCTTATCTCAAGAAACAAGAGAAAAATCAAATAAATAATCTAACTGTACACCTAAAGCAACTAGAAAAGGAAGAAATGAAGAATCCCAGGTTTAGTAGAAGGAAGAAATCTCAAAAATTAGGGCAGACATAAANCATAGCAATACAAGCTTATCTCAAGAAACAAGAGAAAAATCAAATAAATAATCTAACTGTACACCTAAAGCAACTAGAAAAGGAAGAAATGAAGAATCCCAGGTTTAGTAGAAGGAAGAAATCTCAAAAATTAGGGCAGACATAAATGCAAAAGAAACAAAGGAGACCATAGCCAAAATCAACAAAGCTAAAAGCTGGTTCTTTGAGAAGATAAACAAATTGGAGAAACCATTAGCCAGACTCGTCAAGAAACAATGGGAGACAAATCAAATCAACAAAATTAGAAATGAAAATGGAGAAATCACAACAGACAACACAGAAATAAAAGGATCATAAGAGACTACTAGCAGCAACTATATGCCAATAAAATGGACATCTTGGAAGAAATGGACAAATTCTTAGAAAAGTATAAATTTCCAAAACTGAACCAGGAAGAAATAGAAAATCTTAACAGACCCATGGCAAGCATGGAAATTGAAACTGTAATCAGAAATCTTCCAGCAAACAAAAGCTCAGGGCCAGACGGCTTCAAATCTGAACTCTACNTGCAGCACTTTCACAGCCTCATATACCAGGATTTGCAATAGCTCAACTGGAATTCCATCACCTCCACTAGCTTTGTTCGTAGTGATGCTTTCTAAGGCTCACTTGACTTCACATTCCAAGATGTCTGGCTCTAGATGAGTGGTCACACCATCGTGATTATCCAGGTCGTGAAGATCCTTTTTGTACAGTTCTTCCGTGTATTCTTGCCACCTCTTCGTAATATCTTATTCTTCTGTTAGGTCCATACCACTTCTGTCCTTTATTGAGCCCATCTTTGCACGAAATGTTCCCTTTGTATCTCTAATTTTCTTGAAGAGATCTCTAGTCTTTCCCATTCTGTTGTTTTCCTCTATTTCTTTGCATTGATCACTGAAGAAGGCTTTCTTATCTCTTCATGCTATTCTTTGGAACTCTGCATTCAGATGCTTCTATGTTTCCTTTTCTCCTTGGCTTTTCACTTCTCTTCTTTTCACAGCTATTTGTGAGGCCTCCCCAGACAGCAATAATTCCAAAATAAGGAAAGAAAGCAGAAAGAAACCAGGATCCAGGAGGAAAAATAGAAAGCACCCCAAAAAGGAAATACTTAAAACCAAATATATGAATCAGTGTAATAATTATATGTGACTGTTATAGAGCTAGACGAAGACAGTAACACTGGATTTATAAGCAATTTAACTCTAATCTGTTTGCAAAAGAGGTCACTGAATTATAAGAATATAGAAAATGTGAAAGTAAAGAGGCGACAAAAGATATGGCATGCAAATATGAACCAAAATGAATCTGCAGTTTATGTCAATGTCACACCAAATAGGATTTTAGTCAAAAGAACTTACTGGAGACAGACTAAGATGATATCTTGTATAAAAAGAGAACGTTGAGTCCATAAGGGCTATCAAACACTTTCATTTGTCTGCAGCATAGACGGTTGTTAATGTGGGGCCTCGGTATTAGTGCCAGTGGGAAGCGCTGGTGGGACGGCGCCCAGCGGCCTCGCCCTAACCGCCGCCCGCGCTCTTGCAGGGCCCACAGCCTGTCGCCCACGGACCACCAGGCCGCCTTCTACCTGGCCCTGCAGCTCGCCATCTCCAGACAGGTCAGTCCCGCGGGCCCCGCGCCCCGCGCCCGGCGCCCGCTCAGTCTCAGCGCGGTCTGGGGGGGACCGGCTGCGTTCGGCCCCCTGGGGCTGCCCTGGAGCATCTCCCGGGACGCTGAGTTCCCGGCTCAGGCCCCGGGTTTCGTCCGCTGGAGCAGCAGCTGTGCAGACAGAAGGCAGGCCGGGNGCTTGTTGAGCCGGTCATGGCTCCGGTCTGGCTCTAACAGCGCCATCTGGGCAGTAGCTGTCTCTTATACACATCTCCGGGACGCTGAGTTCCCGGCTCAGGCCCCGGGTTTCGTCCGCTGGAGCAGCAGCTGTGCAGACAGAAGGCAGGCCGGGCCCTGCTTTTGGAGGTCACGCCCGCAACCTGGGGGGCTCCCTGGGTCGGGTGGGGACGGGGCAGTACTTGGTGACCCCGGGGGTCGCAGGGAGCCCCCGCCGCTAGCTCACACAGCCCAGGGCCGAGCTGCGCGGCAGGGGCTGCGTCACCGGAGGGGCCCGGGCGTCGGCGGCCGCAGGATGCCGGCGGTGTAGGCAGAGGAGACCCGTCCTGTCAAACACGGAGGAGGGTGAACAGCGACGCACAGCGGCTCCCCGAAACGAGCCCCCGCGGTGCCCGNGCGCGGCAGGGGCTGCGTCACCGGAGGGGCCCGGGCGTCGGCGGCCGCAGGATGCCGGCGGTGTAGGCAGAGGAGACCCGTCCTGTCAAACACGGAGGAGGGTGAACAGCGACGCACAGCGGCTCCCCGAAACGAGCCCCCGCGGTGCCCGCAGGGCCGCGCTCCGCCGGTCTCCACCTTCCCGGCGGCGGCCCCGCGCCCGCCGGCCCAGCAGTGCAAGACGCTGGTGGTGACCCCAGCACATTCCCGGGCGCCGGCCCGAGGCTGACTCAAGGGTCAGCCCCCCGAACACGCGCTTCCCCCGGCCGGCCGGGCCGTGCCCACGCACCTGACCTCCGGGAGCCTGCCGAAGGGCGCTAGGCGGCTCCCGCTGGGGGCCGCGGGAACCAAGAGACCCCGTCCGTGCCCAGGTCCTGCCGCCCGGCCTCGCGCGGCTCGCCGCCGGCCTGACCACGCGCTGCTGCAGCGAGCGCTGTGGGAGGGTGACCCACCGCCTCCCGCGGCACCAGGCGCTCTTCCCGCCTCCTCCGTGAAGCCGCTTCATCGGGCTCCCTACGCCGCTCCTCCCTCCTGCCCTGTGCTCCTGCCCGCTGTCTGTCTCTCTAGACTTCAGGTCCCCCAGGGCGGGAGCCCCCGACAGTCACCGTCACTGCCGTGCCCGGGCAGCTGGCACGCTGCCTCGCACGTGGTAGGCAGGCACTAATGCTGGGAGAGTGGAGGAACCAACTTGGAATTCCTGCGGGTCAGCCTGGCCTCTGAGAGCACCACTTTGAATCCTGTGTCCGGTTTTTCTGGATTGGGTTCGACCTCCCTGAAAACAGACATTGCAAGCGTACCTGCCTTTTTGAGTCTCTCCAGATACCAGGCTGAGTGCTTGTTGCGCCCAAAGTCCGAGTCCCCAAAATTGAGAGAATAAGACGTCCGCGACAATGCAAAAGCATGGAGCGGTTTCATTGCTGGCGCGAGCTAGGGCTCCCGGCTCCTCCAGCGCAGTGGAGTCTTGAGAGCCCCGAGCTCTGAATCACAGCTGCCTTTATACAGGCGGTTCTTAGTACAGCTGGCGGTAATGATTGGCTGAGCCGGAGGCCTGCACGGTTTTCAAATCACAAAGTCTCATTGGTCAAATCACACAAGTCACAAAGTCTCATTGGCTCGGGTTTGAATCAAAGTCCCAATTCTGATTGGCTCATGTTGGCGTGAGCCGGACTTTCCCAGGGTGTGGTTTCCCGGAATCATGACTCAGGTTTTAAAAGAATCCGAGTCTTAGGCTTAGGGCTGCTTGTTGAGCCGGTCATGGCTCCGGTCTGGCTCTAACAGCGCCATCTGGGCAGTAGGCCGTCCCCGGGGAGGAGAGGGGTTGCTGGGGCTCTGTGGGTGCCACGGGGCCTCCGCAGGCCCCCAGCAGGACGCTGTGCCGTGTGCCTGTGCCCCCAGGGAGGGAGGGCGACTGGGGAGGAGCCCTCGTCCTTTGAAAGTGAAAGCCGCTCAGTCGTGTCCGACTCTGAGACCCCATGGACTATATAGTCCATTGACTTCTCCAGGTCGGAATACTGGAGTGGGTAGCGTTTCCCTTGTCCAGGGGATCTTCCCAACCCAGGGATCGAACCCAGGTCTCCTGCATTGCAGATAGATTACCAGCTGAGCCACTAGGGAAGCCCCAGAATACTGGAGTCGGTAGCCTATCCCTTCTCCAGCAGATCTTCCCGACCCAGGAATCGAACCTAGGTCTCTGCATTGCAGGCGGATTCTTTACCCGCTGAGCCCTTGTCCTTAGAGGCGTTGCTGTCTGACCCTGAGGAGGTTGCCGGGGAGGAACTGGATGGAGAGCCGCTCTGGTCTCCGCACGAGGCTGGGGGACCCGCCCAAGGCGCGTCTCCTCTCTGGACTGTGGACTCTCCCCTCACCCCCGTGAGACAATAAGTCCCCACTGTGATGGCTGGGATTCTAGGGCTCAGAAGCAGAACGCCCCTCTAATCCAGCATTTTTAACTTATAGTCATCAAAAATGGAACTTGAGAGAGGAAAGCAGACAGACGTGGGGGCAGACAGAGGCCACGGCCCCCGGCTAAGGAGTGCGGTCACGGGGCTGGGAGGAAGCGGGAGAGCAGCGGGGACCAGCCCGGGCTGGGGTCGGAGCGGGCATGCAGGCGGCACCCTGGGCCGCGCGCTAAGGAGGCCTGTCGTGAGCCTGCCCCGAAATCCGGCCCCGGGCCCCGCTCTCCACTGCCGCTGCCGCTGCGCTCAGTCGCGCCCGACTCTGTGACCCCGTGGACTGCAGCCCGCCAGGATCCTCCATCCATGGGACTCTCCAGGCAAGAACACTGGAGTGGGTCGCCATTTCCTCCTTCAGGGGATCTTCCCATCCCAGGGATCAAACCCAGGTCTCCTGCTTGGCAGGTGAATACTGTTAAGCCTGTATGGAAACTCTGGTGTTCAAATATCCGTTATGTATGCATTTTATCAACGCTTGTATTGGGTGATNGTGGGTCGCCATTTCCTCCTTCAGGGGATCTTCCCATCCCAGGGATCAAACCCAGGTCTCCTGCTTGGCAGGTGAATACTGTTAAGCCTGTATGGAAACTCTGGTGTTCAAATATCCGTTATGTATGCATTTTATCAACGCTTGTATTGGGTGATTCTGAAGAAAGTCTTGAACAGCTGCAGATTTTAAAGGTTAGAGTGGTATCAGGGCCTGCTCACACTTGGATACACCCGCTTTGTGCGTGGCCTCGCAGTTTGTTTCTCGGGTGGTGTTATTTTGGATTGTAGTTTGGAAAGGTGTGGGCGTTTTGTTTGTGTGCGTATCTCCTTGATGTCTAATAGAGATCCAGGACAGAGGAACTTGAAAAGAATCATAGGTGTCTGATCATTTGGAAAGCTCTGTTTAAAGTTTTGAAACGTAGTACTTTCATTTCAGCGCTACTTGGAAAAAAGTGGGAGCTGTTCAGCTAAGGCAGTTTAAAACCTTTTGGCAATTTGTTATGTCTCCACTTAGAGTGAAATTATCCTGGGCATAATCAAAAGTAAACCAGTTGTGTGGGAAAAGAGAGAGATTGTTTATTTAGGGAGAAATAGATTTGGGACGGGCAGTTATGCTGAGAAACAATCTCTTGTATCGCTTCGTTAGTCACTCTGTCACTTGAAGAGTGCCTCTGTCTTCGTGTTTGTGGTTAATATCCTGGGGCGGCCATAAGTACGGCTTAAAATCCAAAGGTGACACATGGTGAAACAACTCCTGACATTTACAGAGATTCAGAGGCATCCCTGGGGGCTCAGACGGTACAGAATCTGCCTGCAGTGTGTGAGACCTGGGTTCGATCCCTGGGTTGGGAAGATCCCCTGGAGGAAGGCATGGCGACCAGTTCGTCTTCCTGCCTGGAGAATCCTCCGGGCGGAGGAGCCTGGTGGCTACAGTCCACGGGGTCGCAAAGAGTCGGACACACTGAGCGACTAATACTTTGACTTTCAGATACTGAAATGGTGGCTGGGTGTGTGCGTGTGTCTGAGAATTCTTCTGGGTTTTATTTTAAACCAGATCCCAGAGGCTCTGGGATACGTCCGCCAAGCTCTTCAACTTCAAGGCGACGATGCCAACTCCCTGCACCTCCTCGCCCTCCTGCTCTCAGCGCAGAAGCATTACCACGATGCTCTGAACATCATCGACATGGCCCTGAGCGAGTATCCAGAAAATTTCATGTAAGCGATCCCAGACTTACTTATCTTTCCTTATACAGAAGGTGTGAGATTTATCTCTTTAATCTATCCAAGTGCTTCATGAACATCCTGGTGGTAAACAGTACAGAATCCTCTCTACTCCTATTTTTTTATGATATTTAGAAATAGTCTCTCAAGTCAACCTGAGTTGAAATACTTTATCCCTTTTTTTCCAGTGTGTACCCTTGAGGTATACAAGATGGTTTGAAATTCATTATGGATGAACTGTTTCATTTTAACAGTTATGCATTTTTAAATGAACATTAGAAAAAATACAGCTGCATATCAAAGTGTGGTTTCATAGAAACGATTGCTCAGAGGGAGACTAAAAATTTTTTAATGAGTTGTTTTAAGGTGAATTTAAAGGAAAATATCAATACATGTGGATATGGCAAAAGCAACGTTGAATAAACGCCAATGATTAAAATTTGGGAATCATTGCTTTATAGCTTGTTTATCCTGCATTGCCAAGGACTTGCACAAATTCCAGGTGATTGCTATATTTTAGGCGGCTTTGATCAGGATACCTGACCCTTTTGTGTCTTAGTTGCATCCTCTTAGAAACGGAATTCCTTAAATCAACAATATTTGTATGTAAGCTAAGAAATGTCATTACAGACTGCCGTGTGCTGGGATTGCCTGCGTGTCTTCACCTCTTCCCTCTGAATCCCTGAATCCAGGGCAGTGATTAGGCTTTGTTGGGAAGGACATTGTCTTTGGGGTTGCTCGGTTCCCATTTTATCCTCTGTGGAGTAGCTTAGTAACCAGTACACAGTGGGCAGAAACAGGGAGCAGGCCTGCAGGCTGGCAGGTTCTAATTCTCTAAAGCAGGGTCAGCAGTGGGTGGGGGCGGCCCGGGGCAGGGGAGGAACGGTGGGCTGGCTCTCTCCGCTTTCAGAAACCACGCAGATTTTAAGTGGCTCAGCCTTGGCTTTATTTCTCTGCCTCCTCCCCTCACTGTGGTTTTAATCAGTGCGTTTCAGCAACTCCCCTTGGAAAATTGGTTCACACATTTCCATTACAAACATTTCTTTGTCTTCAAGTGAAAAGGGCATTTCTCTTCTCCCCATCGAGAAAATTCTCATTATAATCCAGAACACCTCTGACTGGAGGTTTCTTCTGCAGGGTCAGCTATTTATGCGGCGTGAATTAAAGGGCTTTGCCTCCGAATTTGACTTCTTGCAGGTCTCAGGCTTGCTCTTCTGCTCTCTGAGGACATGTCTGGATTTTATCCAAGGCTGGTTAGCCCATGGAACCATAAAGTGGTTGAAACACTTTAAAAAACACGGGGCCCATCAGTAAAGTTTAGCCTGATGCAATTGAATTCTGTTTCTCTCATCAGTATTTATAAAGTGCTCGCTCCTGCCTCCCACCCTCAGCACCTTTGTTAGATCAGACTCCAGCCTGTGGCTCTCCCGTAGACAGCCTGGGGTGTCATCCGAGAGAAGAGCAGGCTTATTACACTAATGGCCGCACCGCACTGCAAGCAGTAAACAGTGGTGGCTAATATGGAAATGCCTCCGAGTGACAGCAGCTGACAGCCTTTTCAAGTAGTGGAAGTAAGGAACAGCAGTAGAGATATTTGAGGGATGCGAGCCTGTTATTTTAATGTTAAGCTGTAAGCTCAAAAAAGCAGCGCATATGGCAGCAGGGCTCAGAGCCCTGATGACTTGTTTGCTTTTTAAATATTTGTATTTCTTCCTTCGTGATGGGGAACTTCTTCCCAAGGATGCTTTATTAAAAGTCGGGGGCCAGATGTAGTCAGCAGATCCCATGGCTTCTTGCCGTCCTGGGTAAAACATTTCAACACCAACCTAAACAAGATTCCCTGTCCCAACTGCCCTGTAGCGTTATCTGTTTGTGACCAGCTCGTCTCCCGCAGAGCTGCAGACTCTGGGAAGCCTGGGAGGGCCTCGTGTGTCTGACAGCTGTGACCTACCCTAGCCTGGGGTGTAGTGGGTGTTTCCTCAGCCCCTGCTAGGGGGAGATGAGAGCTCTTCCTGCTGTTAGGGTCAGGCCTCTCTGGCTGTTGAACCAAGAACTGATTGAACTGGCATCTGAGCCTGATGCAGAGAGTTACAGAGCTCTTTGGTTCCCACTGGGGCTTTCCAAGCGGCTCAGATGGAAAAGAATCTGCCTGCCATGCAGGAGACCTGGATTCGATCCCCGAGTGGGGGAGATCCCCTGGGGTAGGGAATGATACCCACTCCAGTATTCTTGACTAGAGAATCCCACGGACAGAGGAGCCTGGTAAGGTACAGTCGGACACGGCTGTGCAGCTAACACTTTGANTGCCATGCAGGAGACCTGGATTCGATCCCCGAGTGGGGGAGATCCCCTGGGGAAGGGAATGATACCCACTCCAGTATTCTTGACTAGAGAATCCCACGGACAGAGGAGCCTGGTAAGGTACAGTCGGACACGGCTGTGCAGCTAACACTTTGACTTTCACACTTGGCCCCGTTGAGCCAAGGAACTTGAGCTACTTCTTCAAGATACGCAACTGTAAGTTCTTAATAGAATCGGTTTATTCTGAGCTATCTCTGGCTGGGCTGGGTCTTCGCCGCTGCCCGCGGCTTTCCCCGGTTGCCGCGGCTGCACTGTGCTGCAGAACATGGGCTTCTCGTTGCAGGGGCTTCTCACCACGGAGCCCGGGCACCAGGGCACAGGGGCTTCAGTAGCGGCAGCGCGTGGGCTCAGCAGCTGCAGGCTCGCAGCTCTGGAGCGCAGGCTCAGCAGCATAGTGCTCGGGCTTAGTTGCTCTGTGGCAAGCGGGCTCTTCCCGCACCAGGGCTTGAACCCATGTCTCCTGAATTGGCAGGCAGATTGTTTACCTCCAAGCCACCAGGGAAGCCTGACAACTAGCTTTTATCATCTGATGGTGACGGTCAGGATGGTTAGGCAACCCTGGAGGCACCAGCTGTCCTGGCCAGGGCGGTGAAGGCATTCATTCATGGTGATGTTTCAATAATTGAAAGGCATTCCTATAAATATTATTACAACGAACACAGCAGCTTCATATGTGATATTTTGGAATCCTTTAACATGATTAAATATTGAGTAGAAGCAAAAGACATACAGTTCAGTTCAGTTCAGTTNATTAAAAAAAAAAAAAAAGGATAATTCAAAGTTACATTTTCTGTGTCACACCTCAAGACCTTTCCTCACTGTCACCTTCTTCCTTTCTCTTTAGAAAATGACAATATCACATGACTCTGGTGTTCTATCTTCTTGTCAAACATGCCTAAAGTCAAGAAAGTGTTTATAGTTATTAGGCAGATGTAGGCAAACTGGAATATTCTCTCCTTTAAGCTTGTATAAAATCTTGAGTCCTAGAGTCTAAAGGTTGATGAAATCAATAATTAACATCACTGGTACAAACTACACTCAAAGGCTACTTCTTGATTTACCTTCATTCCTAACCTAAACTACAAAAATGCATCCATATAAGGATAGGAATGGAAATTTCTTTCAAACACTCTACAATGAAAGCTATGTTAAGGTAAAGAACTTTTAACACTGATTCTGGCTTAAGCACTGATCATCCATTAAAATTAAACATTAAACAAACTTTACTCCAAAAGGCTAGAAATGGCCAGTTTTAGGAAAAGAGAACTATTTCAATGCGTGGTTTGGTTTTGAATGTGAGGCAGAGCTAAGCATTTATGCTGATGAGGGGATGTGCTATTAGATAAGTATTCATAATTCACATTTTGTAATTCTGAGTGACTGTGTTTTATCATCACACACCTGCTGGTAATCACCTATGCAGTACCCAAGGTGGACACCAGCTGGCCTTCTATTCTGTGCAAGAGCGAGAACAGAACATGAGCAAGAAAGAGGAAAAAAAAAAAAGAAAGAACAGAAAGACGTGGGGTTGGTGGTACGCATAGTACCCATAGGCCAAGTTCACACGACGACTTCCCAGCTGTGGATTAAGAGGAGACAGGACTCAGCATGTCTATGTCCTTGTCCTTTATGTGGTTCCTGTCAGACTCTCTTGTGTCCGGGGTCCACCACAAACATTTGTGAGCCCAGGGTAAAAACACAAAGGAGATCCACATATCTTATGTCTAAATATTTAAATGTTATAAATGGACAATTGGATAAATGGTACACCTCGACAAATGTGCCTCTATAATGACCGAGAGGGCCAGGCTGGAATTTGGAACCATTAGACTCCACAGACCTCCTTGCTGGAGCACAGTGGCATGGGGAGGAGTGGGCCCTGACACCTGCCCAGCTCTCCCAACCATCCTGGCCCAGTCTTCAGCTCTGAGCAGCTTTATGCCAATAGTGTGGACACCCCAGACAGCCCACTGAGCTCTGTCCTCACTACACAGGCAGCTGGTCCCAGGTTGCCCGATGGCCCAGGGTGTTCCCACAAGCGGTGGGAATGAGGCTTGGGATGAGGTGGGCAAAAGCCCTCCAAAGTGGCAGGAAGCCATTTGGTCAAGGGGGGAGGGGACTGCTGGATCCCAGCTGGGCACAACCCTCTGGCTCCAGGGATTCCTCATTCCATAAGCAGAGCTGTCTCAAGTGAGGAGCCAGAGCAGAGCCCTCTCAATGATGTATCCCAGGACAGGGCCCCTCCTGCCTGGGTCTAAGAGTGATGCTCTTGTGTGCTGATGTCCTCTCCAATGTACTAATCATGCAAAACGCACAGAATGTTCTCTTTCAACTAGCCTTGGAGGGAGGGGCTGACAGGCCACCACCCAGAATGCGCAGCTGCGCTCGTGCTTCCTGCTGTTTCGGGTGGACAGCTCCCAGCATTCTGTGTGGTCAGATAGCACCTAATAAAACTGGGCTTTTCAATTGTCCTTTTTCCTGTTTGATGTTTGCTGGTGGAGTGTTTAAACTCAGAAACCACTAGGTCTTAATTTGTTCTCAAGCATCATGGCTGGCTTCTTTTCTCCCATCTCATATTGAGATTTTGAACTAGCTTCACCATTGCGTTCATGTAAAATTAATTGTACAGTTTCTCTGCTTGCTTGGATAACACAGAGCTTATAGTTTTAGACACTTTCAGGTTGTAATTATATAAAAAACACACTGAGAAATACTGGTAATTTCTATTCTCCCTATTTTTAAAGCTGTTTAGAACAGGGCCTAGAACCAAAATACTGATTCCCTTCAGCCCTCAGGCAGCTGGTGAGGCCTGGCAGCTGGAGCTCGGTGACTACTGTTCCATTTTCTAGAAGCCTCGTTCATTTACTCCAATGTGTTATCAATATCTTGCCATTTTCTAAATATGTGCTGAAGTTAAAGAGGTTTGGTAGCTTTGCAAAAGTATTTTCATTTGACTTTATCTAGGGATACATGTGGGCTTCCCTGGTAGTTCAGCTGGAAAAGAATCTGCCTGCAATGCAGGAGACCCTGGTTCAGTTCCTGGGTTGGGAAAATTCCCTAGAGAAGGAATAGGCTACCCACGCCAGTATTCTTGGGCTTCCCTGGTGGCTCAGATAGTAAAGCTGAGCCTGCAATGCGGGAGATCTGGATTTGATCCTTGGGTTGTGAGGATTCCCTAGAGAAGGGAATGCTACCCACTCCAGTATTCTTGCCTAGAGAATTCCATGGGCAGAGGAGACTGATGGGCTACCGTCTACGGGGTTGCAAAGAGTCGGATGTGACTGAGCAAATTTCACTCACAGGGTCACATGTATTCAGGGTCACTCTAAGTTCCTAACCTAAACAATATTGGTATTTCTTCCAATTTAGTAGTTTACTCACTTACTCTTCTGAAATGCTTTTCCCCCCTCCTCCTATTTTCTCCCAGTCCCACTTATTCATCAGTGTCTGCCCATGTTGTTCAATCATTAATTACCAAGCTTGTATGTTCAGGCTTGGTCATGAAGCCTTCCTTGACCACACTGGCCACAGTCC
This sequence comes from Neotragus pygmaeus, assembly GCA_006410875.1. Classification (NCBI taxonomy): domain Eukaryota; kingdom Metazoa; phylum Chordata; class Mammalia; order Artiodactyla; family Bovidae; genus Neotragus; species Neotragus pygmaeus. The sequence goes on from SJYV01017927.1 coordinate 188,670, forward strand.
TCTCTTTCTCCCTCTTTGAGACTCATAATACATTTTATTCCCACTATTTATTTTCACATAGCACCTGGTTATTTCAGTTCTGTCTTTACATACATATGTCCAATCTTCCCAGTGAAATTACAGATCCTTGAAAGAAAACACTACTTATAAAGTTCTGTATTTTTCATTCCACCTCCTGAAGTACATTTAGCATCTAAATAAAATCTGTTGACTAACTGATCATGACTACAGTAATAATATAAATTACTTACTGAGCACAGTGTTTAGAGCAGTCTGTGCAGAGTCAGACCGAACTGGACTGAATCCTTATTAACTATGCCATCTCAGGCTACTGACAACTATTATCCTATTTGTAAATCAGTATCAGAAGGGCACCTCCCTCAAAGGATTGTTTGAGGATGAAATGACATAATACCTAAAAAAATTCCTAGAAGAGTTAGTATGTAGAGAATATTAGATGACAATGATAAGAATCATAGTGTTTGAGGCATGGGGAGGAATTCTTTAAATCTCTTACCCATTAATTCTTATTACAATCCTATGAAATAAGAATTGTTATTATACCTGTTTTACAGATAGAAAAATTGAGGCTTAAGGAAGAAAAGTTTCCAGTCCAAGGTCACAGAAAAGGGTTTGAAGTCCAGGCAATCTGACTGCAGAGCCACGTTCTTAATCACTACAAGATGCCAAGTGGCAAAGACAGCAGAATCAGAAACTAATGGCATTGTCCTCCTTAAGTCACTGGTTGAAGAAACATGTTGAGAAAGTCCAAGAGTTGACATGTAAAGGAGTCCAGTGCCCTAAACTGGAATTGGGATTCAGATTTGTCTGAGCCTGCAAGCCACCTGGTAGGAAGGGTTGCCAGAAGTCAATGTCAATGAGGTTTTTGGCAACCCTTCCTACCAGGTTGCCTGCAGGCTCAGCTGTGGGGAGTGATGGGGGATGTTCTGGTGCCTGACCAGAAAGACCAGGGAAGAGAACAGAGCATGACATTTGGTTCTAGACCATCTCAGCTTCTAGGGCAAGCGGATGCAGACAGATGATGAAGCAGTTGTTTTCACAAGGGAAGCAGAGACACAGAAGTATACACTACATGGCTGCAGACTCGGGCACAGGCTGTGATGCAGAGCAGGAGAATGTCATGCTTCCCACTGTTAGGACCTGGCTGTTCTGCAGCACAGTCTGCAAAGGCGGGTGTGCTGCCCGGGCATACTCAGCACCAGGCAGGGCATCTTGGGCACGGACATCTTGTGCTCAGAGGGCTCAGGTAGGAGAGGTGGTAGAGAGGTTCCCCGAGCAGTTTCCTGGGCAGGAAAAGAGTGGAAGAACTGGAAAACCAGGAACAACTATATGGTACTTTCTGGGATTTATACTGAGCTACATCCCAGCATTATGCAGACCAATGTATGACTGTAAAGTTACTATCCCTTATAGGCTTGAATTGAATCCCTGTAAATTTGTATGTAGAAGTCCAACTTGTAAAACCTCAAAATGTGAAGTTAAGACCTTTAAAAGAAGCAATTAAGTTAAAATGAAGCTGTCAGGGTGGACCCTAATGCAACATACTGGTAACCTTACAAGAAGAGGAAGAAATACCAGGGGTACATATGGGTAAACAGGCAACCATGTGAAGCAGCAGCAAAAAGACAGCCAAAGAGAGAAGCCCTGAGGAACCAAACTGGCCAGCACCTTGATCTTGGACTTCTAGCTTCCAGAACTTTGAGAAAATAAGTTCTACAGTAAGTCCCCCACATATGAATGTGTTCCCTTCCAAGAGCATGTTTATAAGTCCAAGAAAGTTAGCCTAGGTACCCAACTAACACAATCAGCTATATAGTACTGTATTATAATAGCTCTGTAATACTTTTCACACAATACATAAAAACACAAAAAATAAACATGTTAAATCTCACAGTGCAGTACCTTGAAGAGTACAGCAGTACAGTACAACAGTTGGCATACAGGGACTGGCATCGAGTGGACAGACAAGAAGAGTTACTGACTGGAGGAGGGGGAGGAGGTGGGAGATGGTGGAGCTGAAGGGATTGTCAGCAATAGGAGACAGAGGGCAAGCTGCAATTTCACTCATGCTTGACATTGATGGAACACACATTCCCATCTTTGAAAGTTGGCAACTTGAAGGTCTGTACGTAGGAGACTTACTATATTGTTTAAGCTACACAGTCTGTGGTGGGATTTTGTTATGGCAGCCCTAGCAGACTCACACACTATCCCTAAGATCAGGTTCATGCCCTCCGGCTGGCAAGACCTGAAGCAACTTGACTGCTGGGCTGTGCTTACTCACTCAGTCGCATCTGACTCTTTGCGACCCCATGGACTGTAGCCTGCCAGGCTCCTCTGTCCATGGGGATTCTCCAGGCAAGAAGACTGGAGTGAGTTGCCATGCCTTTCTCCAGGGTATCTTCCCAAACTAGGGAGAGAACCCAGGTCTCCCACATTGCAGGCAGATGCTTTACCATCTGAGCCACCATGGAAGCCCAGAGCAACTTGAATAGACCCACATTTAACTCTCTAAATATGAGAGGCAGGTAAAATCATTCATTTTTACAAAGCAGGAAACCAAGGTTCAGAAACAGTAAACAGCCTGCCCAGAATCACTTAGCTACTAAGTGATGGAGCCTGGATTCAAGTCCATGTCTTTGTGACTCCACAGTGTATACTCTACATGACATTGCCTTGTTTCTCCCATTCTCTCAACCATGATATATTTCACTCATGTACTAAGCACTAAGGGATTAACAAGACTGGCACATCTCCCACTTACTTGATGATACAAGGAAAACGGTGCTTCATTTATAAATTCACTGCAATTGACTCTGTGGCAACATAGAACCCAGAAAGACATGCCAGCAAAGGAGTACTTGCTTTTTCAAAAAAACAAACAAACAAAAAACCAAAACACCTAAATAGTTGCTGCTCCCTGACATAAAATAATTCTATTAAAATGATGTACAGTGGAGCCCAAAGAGGTAACTAGATCCACAGGCCTATTTCAGAGTATATGTGTACTAAGCAAACAGGAGAAACAAAGGGAATGGGAGGAGAGAAGATAGGGCTTTCCATTTCTCAAAACTGTGTCCTCACTGTTGTAGCCCAAGGGTCTTATAGGGTTTGGCATACAGGGGCTTTCGATTTACACTTCTTGACTTACGGAACAAATGAATAAACAAATGAGTAAACTTGAGCCTCTAATGAGAAGAAAAAAAATCCTTAGGTCTTTTCAATGACCTAAATTCGTCAAAGTATTTTGGGGTTTTCTTAATTTAGTTTCCGTTTCATTTAATCAAATGAGATGGAATTTAAGAGGAAAGGAAAGACTAGAAGAATTAAGCCATAGACCAAAGCAGGGCAGAAAAGTTCCTATCTGCATATCTGAATAGTGTATGTGAAAATGTGTCTCCTTGTCATGCTGTACAGTCATCTCAGAAATCAGTTTCACGCCACTGCCTTAGTGGGTGAGTTCGAATATATTTGTTTCAGGCAGATGTTCCTGGCCTGCGTAAGGTGAGCTACAATCAGATGCTGATAGTTCAGAGGTCAGAATACGACAGTAAATGCAGGCCACAGTCATCTAAGTCTTGTGAGCCAGATAGGATTTCCTCAGGCTGATGACTTTTTAAAAATGTTTTTACTTATTTATTTTAATTAATTTATTTTAATTAGAGGCTAATTACTTTACAATATTGTGGTGGTTTTTACTATACATTCACATGAATCAGCCATGGGTGTACATGTGTTCCCAACCCTGAACCCCCCTCCTACCTCCCTCCCCATCCCATCCCTCGGGGTCATCCCAGTGGAGTAGCCCTGAGCACCCTGTCTCATGCATCAACTCTGGACTGGCAATCTGTTTCACATATGACAATACACATGTTTCTTTAACAATATACATGTTTTAATGCTAATCTCTCAAATCATCCCACCCTCACCTTCTCCCACCAAGTCCGAAAGTCTGTTCTTTATATCTGTGTCTCTTTTGCTATCTTGCATATAGGGTCATTGTTACCATCTTTCAGGCTGNAAGCCCAGAGCAACTTGAATAGACCCACATTTAACTCTCTAAATATGAGAGGCAGGTAAAATCATTCATTTTTACAAAGCAGGAAACCAAGGTTCAGAAACAGTAAACAGCCTGCCCAGAATCACTTAGCTACTAAGTGATGGAGCCTGGATTCAAGTCCATGTCTTTGTGACTCCACAGTGTATACTCTACATGACATTGCCTTGTTTCTCCCATTCTCTCAACCATGATATATTTCACTCATGTACTAAGCACTAAGGGATTAACAAGACTGGCACATCTCCCACTTACTTGATGATACAAGGAAAACGGTGCTTCATTTATAAATTCACTGCAATTGACTCTGTGGCAACATAGAACCCAGAAAGACATGCCAGCAAAGGAGTACTTGTTTTTTCAAAAAAACAAACAAACAAAAAACCAAAACACCTAAATAGTTGCTGCTCCCTGACATAAAATAATTCTATTAAAATGATGTACAGTGGAGCCCAAAGAGGTAACTAGATCCACAGGCCTATTTCAGAGTATATGTGTACTAAGCAAACAGGAGAAACAAAGGGAATGGGAGGAGAGAAGATAGGGCTTTCCATTTCTCAAAACTGTGTCCTCACTGTTGTAGCCCAAGGGTCTTATAGGGTTTGGCATACAGGGGCTTTCGATTTACACTTCTTGACTTACGGAACAAATGAATAAACAAATGAGTAAACTTGAGCCTCTAATGAGAAGAAAAAAAATCCTTAGGTCTTTTCAATGACCTAAATTCGTCAAAGTATTTTGGGGTTTTCTTAATTTAGTTTCCGTTTCATTTAATCAAATGAGATGGAATTTAAGAGGAAAGGAAAGACTAGAAGAATTAAGCCATAGACCAAAGCAGGGCAGAAAAGTTCCTACCTGCATATCTGAATAGTGTAAGTGAAAATGTGTCTCCTTGTCATGCTGTACAGTCATCTCAGAAATCAGTTTCACGCCACTGCCTTAGTGGGTGAGTTCGAATATATTTGTTTCAGGCAGATGTTCCTGGCCTGCGTAAGGTGAGCTACAATCAGATGCTGATAGTTCAGAGGTCAGAATACGACAGTAAATGCAGGCCACAGTCATCTAAGTCTTGTGAGCCAGATAGGATTTCCTCAGGCTGATGACTTTTTAAAAATGTTTTTACTTATTTATTTTAATTAATTTATTTTAATTAGAGGCTAATTACTTTACAATATTGTGGTGGTTTTTACTATACATTCACATGAATCAGCCATGGGTGTACATGTGTTCCCAACCCTGAACCCCCCTCCTACCTCCCTCCCCATCCCATCCCTCGGGGTCATCCCAGTGGAGTAGCCCTGAGCACCCTGTCTCATGCATCAACTCTGGACTGGCAATCTGTTTCACATATGACAATACACATGTTTCTTTAACAATATACATGTTTTAATGCTAATCTCTCAAATCATCCCACCCTCACCTTCTCCCACCAAGTCCGAAAGTCTGTTCTTTATATCTGTGTCTCTTTTGCTATCTTGCATATAGGGTCATTGTTACCATCTTTCAGGCTGATGACTTTTAAGAGCTGCCTTCAGAGTTTGCCTGTTATTTTAATTATGTGATTAAAAATAACTAATAGGCAGAGCACAGAGGATTTCTAGAGCAGCAGAGTATTCCGTATGATACTATGGTGGTGGATACGTGTTATACATTTGTTCAAATTCATAGAATGTACAAAGCCAAGAGTGAACCCTAACGTAAACGATGTACCCTAGGTGATGATGTGGATGTAGATTTGGATTCATCAGTTGTTACGAGTGTCCCATTCTGGTGGGTGACACTGACAATGAGGAGGGTTATGTATGTGTGGGGGATAGAGGATACATGGAGAATCTCTGTACCTTCCTTCCAATTTTTCTATGAACCTAAAACTGCTCAAAAAATTGTCTGTTAAAAATTATCTGCTAAAAAAATAAATAATGCAAAAGACACCCCTCTTCCCCACCCTAATTGAAAAAAAAAAGTGACTAGGAAGGTTATGAACAGGGGAAAACAAAGTGAGATATCCTTTAAGTTTTAAGATACTATTCTAAAACCAATACTTTAGTACCCTTTACTATAATAAAATTCCCGTGCACTCTACTCAAACTTTGGTATATTGCAGGACAAGGGAAGTATTTTCCCCCCTACACTGGGATATTACAACTATTAATATGGCAGCTAAATATCTTGTTTTCTTTAGATATTACCTATTAGTATGAAAAATATAATAAATTAGGCTTTGTTACTTTGTGTTGTCCCCCCAGTGTTCACTGGGGACAGAGAGATGCTTCAAGCAACTGAAAAATTTTTAACAAATTGTTTTTCCTCTTTTTTTCAGTAAACTCATCAAGTTGTTATTAATTTTTAGCTCTATGTGGGAAAATTTAATGAGCTTTCAATTACAATATTTCTATTTAACTTGCAAATGGAAGATACTACCTCCATCCTGCTATCTGCTATTACTATAAACACAGCTTTGAGTTTGAACAATCCAATGCTGATTAGAGGTTTTCAGCATTAACCATTGGTCTCATTTCTAAAGTTTAACAAATAACACAATACATAATTCACTGGCACGTCCAGTCCTTTTATGTCAGGCAGCTGAAGCTCTCTCTACTCACATGACAAGCAAACAGAAAGCATACTATAATCAACCGAGCAGGCTATGATTAACTCTGCTCAGAGCTGTCTCCAAACTCCCTATACACTCCGTAGTGGTTCTTAGACAAAAATATGGCAAGGCATATTTCTCTAAGGAAGAGATCACCAATTAAGAGCACCTGATGTTTCTTATTAAGAGTAAGCTATGGCAGGTGGTGATGGACAGGAAAGCCTGGTGTGCTGTAGTCTACAGGGGTCACAAAAAGGTGGACACTTTACAGACTGAGCGACTGATGTTTCTTAGTTTTTAAGTTATTATGAATTGAATTAGCACAGGGTCTAGCCACAACCGTCTCTCGTGTATTATTTTCAGTTGCTTCTGCCACACAAAGCCAATCATTTGTGAGGTGCTGGCCTTTATAATGTGGTTGGGACCATTATGGTAATTAATTAATTGAGCAATAATGCAGACAGCCCATTCCCATTATCCTGAAGTGGGACACATTCCAGTCACATCTGCGAAATCTGTAGATGCAGCAATTATTTTCATGTTTCTTGAGTGTCTTCAGATAGTCAACCAACATTAATAATGTGCTTGAAAATATGAAGTCACAGCTGGTAGCTCTGAACTCAGGGCATCTTCACAAGCTTGGCTACTTGCTCTCTTCATTGACAGCACATGTTTAAGTTGCAAATAGTAGGAATTGAGCAGCATTTCAGCTGTGTTCCCATGACCGACATTATCAACCATTTGGTGCCCACTTAAGCCCAAAGTTCTAAATGAGTTAACAGTATGCAAAGCCTTTAGACCACTCTAGTGACAAGATTAGAATTCTGTCTGACTCCAGAATAACTCCAAACTATTTGCTCTAATATCAGTAATGTCTTTCTTATCCCAAGCAAGATTGTCTTGTGACTAATATGTTCCCCCTCTGGGAAAACTATATCAGATGGATTAATAAAGTGGCTAAGAATGAAGAGGCTTAGTTCTCGAGAAAATCTGTCTAGGAGAGTTACTCTAACCACCCACCCCCCACCTTGTAAAAGACCTAGGAAGTTAATATGTCTAAAGCATAACTAGATTACTTGAATTTCAAAACTTTAAATAATTTCTGGTGGTGCAGATACTGTGTACCTTGCCACAGATGCCCCTTCCAGGACTGAAGGGACCATTTCTGGGAAGGATGTCAACTGACAGTCCACAGGGCTGTTTTGCCCAATGTCACAACCCTCCCTTGAGCAGCCAGGGTCCAATGATTGGTTCATGCTTCCTCTTCCCAAATAAGAAAACTCTGAACCATTCCAGCTTCAGTGCTTCTTGTGGGACCCACTAGACTTCATTTTAGCACTAATATTTTCCCTTTCTAATCCTACTCCTTCCTGTTTCTTTCCTTCCACACGTTTTGATCCTTAGAGTACTCTCTAATTAACAATTTACATACTAATTTCTACCTCACAGTCCACTTCCTGAAGAATCAACATGCAATATCTGACTTTCCCTTTTCCTTACCTTATATATACCATTGCTTTCTTGCAACTGGTATTAGCCAGTGGCGAATGTGTTAATCATATATATGTATGATTTGCACACAGAATTTCTTAGGATGTAGATCTTGCCTACTTTACAGTCTATATTCACTGAAAATCAAATATAGCTACCATTTAGTAAATGTTAACTGAATAGCTAATGGTAAGAATGAAGTGGCTGGGCCAAAGCGGGCAAAACATTCAGCTGTAGATGTGTTTGGTGGTGAAAGTAAAGTCTGATGCTGTAAAGAACAATGTTGCACAGGAACCTGGAATCTTAGGTCCATGAATCAAGGTAAATTGGACATGATCAAGCAGAAGATGGCAAAAGTGAACGTCAACACCTTAGGAATCAGTGAACTAAAAAGGACAGGAATGGGTGAACTTAGTTCAGATGACATTATATCTACTACTGTGGGCAAGAAGCTTTTAGAAGAAATGGAGTAGTCCTCATAGTCAACAAGACAGTCCAAATTTCAGTACTTGGGTTCAATCTCAAAAATTACAGAATGATCTCGATTCATTTCCGAGGTAAACCATTCAACATTCCCCAACCACTAATGCTGAAGAAGCAGAAATCGACGGGTTCTATGAAGACCTCAAGACCCTCTAGAACTAACACCAAAAAAAGAAAGATGACCTTTTCATCACAAGGAATTGGAATGCAAAAGTAGGAAGTCAAGAGATACCCAGTTTAACGGGCAGATTTAGTCTTGAAGTACAAAATGAAGCAGGGCAAAGGCCAACACAATTTTGTCAAGAGAAAACGCTGGTCACCGCAAACACTCTTTTCCAGCAAACCAAGAGATGACTCTACACATGGGCATCACCAGATGGTCAATATCGAAATCAGACTGATTATGTTCTTTGCAGCCAAAGATGAAGAAGCTCTATGCAGTCAGCAAAAACAAGACCTGGAGCTGACTGTGGCCCAGACCATGAACTCCTTATTGCAAAATTCAGGCTTAAGCTGAAGAAGGTAGGGAAAACCACTAGGGCATTCAGGTATAACCTAAATCAAATCCCTCATGGTTATACAGTGGAGGTAATAAATAGATTCAAGGGATTAGATCTGGTAGACAGAGTACCTAAAGAACTATGGACAGAGGATAATACCATTGTATAGGAGGCAATGACCAAAACCATACCAAAGAAAAAGAAATGCAAAAAGGCAAAGTGGTTGTCTCACGAGATTTTACAAGTAGCTGAAGAAAGAAGAGAAGTGAAAGGCCAGGAAGAAAGTGAAAGATATACCCAGCTGAATGCAGTGTTCCATAGAATAGCAAGGAGAGATAAGGTCTTCTTAAATGAACAATGCAAAGAAATAGAGGAAAACAATAGAATGGGAAAGACTAGAGGTCTCTTCAAGAAAACTGTACATATCAAGGGACATTTCACGCAAGTATGGGCATAATAAAGAACGGAAATGGTAAGGACCTAACAGAAGCAGAAGAGTTTAAGAAGAGGTGGCAAGAATACATAGAACTATACAAAAAAGGTCTTGGTCTTTGAGGCAATGCAGGGTTAGGTTCAAGATAGTGGAATACAAGGACGTGTGCTCCTCTCCTGTGAGAGTATGAAAATTGCAACTGGCTGTTGAACAAGCGTCAACAGGAAGATGCTGGAACCCAAACAAAAAAGATACCCATGTCCAAAGACAAAGAGGAAGCTGCAGTGAGATGGCAGGAGAGGCAAAAACAGGATAAAATCAAGTCCCACACCCACCAGGTAGCTCACCCACGAACTGGAGAACAATACCACCAGAGAAGTTCTCCCACCGTTGTGAAGGTTCTGAGCTTCATGTCAGGCTTCCCAGCCTGGATATCTGGCAAAGGGACTGGGAACGTCCAGGAAACCTGACTTTGAAGGTGAGCAGGATTTGATTACAGGACTTCCACAGGACTGGGGGAACAAGAGATTCCATTCTTGGAGGGCACAAACAAAATCTTATGTGCACCAAGATCCAAGGGAAAAGAGCAGTGACCCCAGAGGGGACTGAACCAGACCTGCTTTTATTGGAGGGTCCTCTGTGGAGGTGTGGTTCAGCAGTGGCTTGTCGTGGGGCCCTGGAGACAGCAGTCCTGGAAGGGGCCCCTTGGCATAAGTCCTCTCTGAGGTTACCATTAACCTTACCATAGAGCTTGTAGACCCCCCAGGGTTGGGTCACCTCAGGCAAAACAACAGGGAGGGCGTGCAACCCCACCCATCAGCAGATAATTGTATTAGAGTTTTATAGAGTTTGGCCCTGCCCACTAGAGCAAGAACTAGTTTTTCCCACCACCAGCCCTTCCCATCAGGAAGCTCTAAGAGCTGACAGAAGAAGCAAGAAGAACCACAATCACACTAACTAGAACAAAAACCATATTACAGAAAGTTTATCAGAATGAAAAAGCAAAAAGTTTTGTCCTAGTTGAAGGGACAAGCTAAAACCCCAGAAAAACAACTAAGTGAAGTGGAGACAGGCAAACTTCCAGAAAAAGAATTCAGAATAATGACAGTGAAGATGATTCAGGATCTTGGAAACAGGATAAAGAAGATGCAAGAAATGTTTACCAAAAACCTAGAAGAACTAAAGAACAAACAGAGATGAACAATACACCAGAAGGAATCAGTAACAGGATAACTGAGGCAGAAGAACTGATAAGTGACCTGGAGAACGGAATGGTGGGAATCACTGCCACAGACCAGAATGTAGAAAAAAGAATGAAAAAATGAAGACAGCCTAAGAGATCTCTGGGACAACATTAAATGCACTAACATTTGCATTATAGGGATCCCAGAAGGAGAAAATAGAAAGTAGGACCTGAGAAAATATTAGAAGAGAAGTATTTACTAACATGGGAAAGGAACTAGCCAACCAAGTCCAGGAAGCACAGAGAGTCCTAGGCAGGATAAACCCAAGGAGGAACATACTGAGCCATATAGTAATCAAATAGATGAAAATTAAAGACAAAGATAAAATATTAAAAGCAACAAGGGAAAAAAACACAAATGACCTATAAGGGAACTCCCGTAAGGTTATCAGCTGATTTCTCAATAGAAACTCTACAAGTAAGAAGGGAATGGCACAATATATTTAAAGTGATGAAAAAGAAGAACCTACAACCAAGAATAATTGACAAAGAAAGACTCCATCATTCAAATTTGATGGAGAAATCAAAAGCTTTCCAGTCAAGCAAGAGTAAGAGACTTCAACATCAACACACCAGCTTTACAATAAATGCAAAAGGAACTTCTCTAGGCAGGAAACACAAGAGAAGGAAAAGACCNACCCAGGTCTCCTGCACTGTAGGCAGATTCTTTACCAGCTGAGCCACCAGGGAAGCCCCAGATTTTTCTCAGAAACCAGACATATGATTATGAATATTATTCACTAGTCTCCATGAAACTTTACAGTACTACTTACATTTAAAAGATATAATAACAAAACCGAATCTATCCTTAGCTTCTACTTTATATGACAAACAGTGTAAGAATTTCTAAGCTTGTCCTTGGGCTACAAGAGGAAATAAATTCACTTTTTCACCTCCTATTTCCAGAGATTCATGCACTGAGCAAGTGTGCAAACCCATATTTTTCAGAACTCACATAAACAACACTCCCCCAATCCAGAAGAACAAGACAGGAAGAATGAAAGTGAAATTACAGGGTTTAAGACTTTGTGAACCCAAATTCATAGTCTTCCCATAATTTTCCTTTTAGGCAGGGAGAGGCACCCCACCCACTCTTTATTCTGACCCCAGGTTCTTTCTTTTAGGATCGTGGGCGGGCTTTCTGACTGCTGTGATTTTTGTCCTCTTAAAAACTTTAGTCATTTACAATGACTAGTAGGCTAGTTGGCTTTTCTGTGTCTAAAACAACTGTAAGCTGTAAAGCTGGCATTTCTGTCAACTTTACAGGGCGTCATCAGCTTGCTCGTTTCAACTTGAAATGGTCAGGCCAAGGAGTGTTTTGTCATTTCTGCTTTCTCTTCCCATCCCCTCTTCCATATTTTCATGAGACCCACGGCACATCAGATATGAACCCAAAGCACACTGAGTTTAGCTCTAAGCCCTGGGGAGACTGAAGAGGCTGAGGGGGGTTCTCTGGTCAGGAGTCTTCAGGACAATGCCCTCCACCCACCTCTTCAGGTGTCTCAAAGCGTTTGGGAGGAGCCAGCTTTCTTCTATTAATTAGCTGTGAAGATGCAATGGTTTTCGAAAGAAATATATTTTTTAAAAGACAGTCAGCCTAATGCACTTTAACTGTTCTTACGTTACTAAAGAGAATGACAAGCTGGAGAGAAAAAAAAAAA
>SJYV01017927.1:201246-212472 GCA_006410875.1 Neotragus pygmaeus
GATGCCATGATCTTCGTTTTCTGAATGTTGAGCTTTAGGCCAACTTTTTCACTCTCCACTTTCACTTTCATCATTATAGGCGGACTCTTTATCAGCTGACCCACAAGGGAAGCCCAAGAATACTGCATATCAATAATCACTTTGAATGTAAATGGATTAAATGCACCAACCAAAAGATAGACTGGTGAGGCAGATAAAAACATATGCATGTATGCCCTTCCACTTACTACATCACTTTACTTAAAGCCTCAAATTGTATATATTTTATATTGTTAGGGTAATCTCTTTTCATTATTCTATTACAAATATTTTCTAATTTTCCTTGTTATAGCTTCTTAGATATATCCATCATTTCATAGTGGACATTTAATTATGAAATACATGTGATTTTGAAAAGTATCTTTGATATTAATTTCTCATTGAGATTAATTTCTCACTTAAATGTTTTCTTCTCTCAAATAACCTTTTTTTCATTCTTCTAACTTTATTGAGGCTTTCAATGGCTAAGTCAAAGATCTCTCTTGGTAAATGTCATATTGCACTTGAAAATATATGGGTTATTTTCAAGTATCTTCTGATACTGATTCCTAACATAATTCCACAGTGACAAGAAAACAGATTATATACAATTTCAATACCTTAATTTTTGCACCTAATGTCCCTGGATATGTTCCAGGATCTTCTAGTTTACAGTCTATGGAAATTGAATAGAATTTGTCATGTGAAAATTGTATAAATCTTAATTATGTTAATTATGTTGAATTGGTTCATAGTGCTCTTCAGGTCTACTATATCTTAAATCCTTCTACTTCTCTGTGTATCCATTCTATTAATTTTTGAGAGTTTAACATTGAAACTCCAACTAAAAATCTTAATTTATCTACTTAAAAAGTATCATAATATATACTGGAACTTTATATGTATTTTCCAAGTCTCCTGTAAATGTGTTACCATACTTTCATAATTTAAAAAAAAAAGTCTTAACAGCCCAGATAACCATGATGGACTGATCACTTACCTAGAGCTGGACATGCTGGAGTGTGAAGTCAAGTGGGCCTTAGGAAGCATTACTATGAACAAAGCTAGTGGAGGTGGTGGAATTCCAGCTTGGCTATTTAAAATTCTAAAAACGATGTCAAAGTGCTGCACTCAATATGCCAGCAAATTTGGAAAATACAGCAGTGGCCAAAGGACTAGAAAAGATTAGCTTTCATTCCAAACCAAAAGAAGGGCAATGCCAAAGAATGTTCAAACTACCATTCAACTGGGCTCATTTCATATTCTAGCAAGTTTATGCTTAAAATCCTTCAATCTAAGCTTCAACACTACATGAACCAAGAACTTCCAGATGTACAAGCTGGGTTTAGAAAAGGCAGAGAAACTAAACATCAAATTACCAACATTTGTTGGATCATGGAAAAAGCAACTAGAAAAAGTTCTGGAAAAACTTCTGCTTCAGTGACTACACAAAAGCCTTTGATTGTGTGGATCACAACAAACTGGAAACTTCTTAAAGAGATAGGAATACCAGACTACCTTACCTGCCTCCTGAGAAACCTGTATGTAGGTCAAGAAGCAACAGTTAGAATTGGACATGGAACAACTGACTGGTTCAAAACTGGGAATGGAGTATGTCAAGGCTGTATATTGTCACCCTGCTTTATTTAACTTATACACAGAGTACATCATGCAAAATGTTGGGCTGGATGAATCACAAGCTGGAATCAAGATTGACAGGAGAAATATCAACAACATTAGATATGCAGATGATACCACCCTAATGACAGAAAGTGAAGAGGAACTAAAGAGTCTCTTGATGAAGGTGAAAGAAGAGAGTGAAAAAGCCAGCTTGAAACTCAACATTAAAAACTAAGATCAGGGCATCTGGGCCCATTACTTTACAACAAATAGAAGGAGAAAATGTGAAAGCAGTGGCAGATTATTTTCTTGGGCTCCAAAATCACAGATAGTGACTGCAGCCATGAAATTAAAAGACACTTGCTTCCTGGAAAAAAGGCTGACAAACCCAGCCAGTGTAATAAAAAGCAGAGACGTCACTTTACTGACAAAAGTCTATATAGTCAAAGCTATGGTTTTTCCAGTAGTCATGTACGGATGTGAGAGTTGGACCATAAAGAAGGCTGAGCACCAAAGAATTGATGCTTTTGGATTGTGGTGCTGGAGAAGATTCTTCAGAGTCCCTTGGACTGCAAGGAGATCAATTCAATCAATCTGAAAGGAAATCAACCCCAAATGTTCTTTGAAGGACTGATGCTGAAGCTGAAGCTCCAAAACTTTGGCCACCTGATGCAAGGAGCCAATGGGAATCTCTCCAGTGAGAAAGACTGAGGCCAGAAGAAGAAGGGAGTGATAGAGGATAAGATAATTGGATAGCATCACTGACTCGATGGACATGTATTTGAGCAAACTCCTGGAGGTAGTGGAGGACAGAGGAGCCTGGAGTGCTACAGTCCATAGGGTTGCAAAGAGTAAGACACAACTTAGCAACAACAACAGCAACTGAACAGAAGAAGCTTCAGGGTAGCCTGGGGTAGTAAATATTATTACTCACATTAAGTGGTAAATATATGATTTGGGGCTAACTAGTATTTTCAGGGGATTCTGAGTTAAATTCATCTGCAGTAGCATTATGCACAGGCAGCTACATTATAAACACTGGGAAGTGCTGCATATTGATTCCCTTTAGGAATTGGGGTTTGGGGTTGGGGAGGGGCCAACCTGATCTTTCCTGGTGGCTCAGTTGGGGTTGGGGAAACTGACTTTGCAAAGTGAATAGTTTAAAGTTCTTTATTTCAAGAAATATTTGGAAAATGTGTTCCAATTATCTTGTAATTCTACACATAGAATTGTATTTGTTGGCCTTCTGGGTTCCTGTTTGATGGATCCAAAGTTAGAATTAGTTGAGAAAATTCTTACTAGCAAGTAATGTTATTGTCAGTCTTAGGAATAACGTAAGTCCTAGTTAGCTGGGATCCTCTTGCCCCTTCAGATCTAAGGGAGATAGGCACAACCCTCTACCCCATGTGGAAAGTCCAAGGTACTCCTCAACAATTCTGTGAATTTCTGGAGGGCTTATATTCTCACTGTCAGCTCTGACTCCAAGTTATTTTCTGTTGAATTTGTTGAGTTTAAAGTTGATCTTTTCATCACTGCTTGTTTTCCTTATTTGTACCATGTCAGTACAACACAGAACCCAGGCCTCCTTTCTCCCTCCCTCCCTCTTGAGCGTGCATGCTCAGTCTCTAAGTCATGTCCAGTCATGTCTGACTCTTTGTGATCCCATGGACTGTACCCCACCAGGCTCCTCTGTTCATGGAATTTTCCAGGGAAGAATTCTGGAGTTGCTATTTCTTTCTTCAGGGGATCTTCCCAACCCAGGGATCAAACCTGCTTCTCCTGCATTGGCAAGTTGATTCTTTACCACTGAATTGCCTGGGAAGTCTCCCGCCTCCCCACCACACACACATACAAAATATCACAACCCACACAAGGCATTATTGTATGTAGTCAACTTTATTAGAGTTTTGAAAAGATGAAAGTCACACTACAAAAACATGCATATGATATCATCCTTGTTTTTTTAAAAATAAGTCCTTCGTCCTTTTCAGCAACAGTTGTCACTCTAGCCACCCTCTCTTCATTCCCCTCTCCCTGTATGCCCACTCTTTAAGAAGGAAAAAAAAAAAATCCCCTCATTCACCTATAGAGAATACTTTAGCCCTAATAGACACATTTTAGGTCATTTTGACTGCAAGTGGCAAAAAACCCAGTTCAAACCAGTTTATGCAAGAGAATCTGTTGAGTCTTTTTAATGAAAGTCCAGAACTAGATCTTATTTCAGGCACTTCTGGATGCAGGAGCTCTGCCTTGCCTGCAGACAAGATTTCCTTCTTTCAGTCTATTGACTCCATTCTCCCCGATACTGATTCCCTCTCAAATATCTTTTGCTTACTGTGGCAAGATCATTGTACTAACTTTTCACATCTTGTAGCATTCAACATCAACTGAAACGTTGAGCCTGCCTCAATTCCAAAAGTCTCAGCAGTCTCACTGCATTGAATTGGCAGGAGTGAGTCACATGTCCATTCCTCTGCTTATCACCGTGGGTATGGGAATGCAGCATGCAATTCAGTCCAGTCACTCAGTCGTGTCCAACTCTTTGCAACCCCGTGGACTGCAGCATGCCAGGCTTCCCTGTCCATCACCAATTCTTGGAGCTTACTCAAACCCATGTCCATTGATTTGGTGATGCCATCCAACCATCTCATCCTCTGTCACCCCCTTCTCCTCCTACCTTCTATCTTTCCCAGCATCAGGATCTTTTCCAATCATTCAGGTCTTCTCATCAGGTGGCCAAAGTGTTGGAGTTTCAGCTTCAGCATCAGTCCTTTCAGTGAATATTCAGGACTCATTTCCTTCAGGATGTACTGGTTGGATTTCTTTTGCAGTCCAAGGGACTTTGAAGAGTCTTCTCCAACACCACAGTTTAAAAGCATCAATTCTTCAGCTCTCATTTATAGTCCAACTCTCACATCCATACATGACTATGGGAAAAACTGTAGCTTTGACTAGCCGGACCATTGTTGGCAAAGTAATGTCTCTACTTTTTAATATGCTGTCTAGGTTGGTCATAACTTTTCTTCCAAGGAGCAAGCATCTTTTAATTTCATGGCTGCAGTCACCATCTGCAGTGATTTTGGAGCCCCCCAAAACAAAGTCTCTCACTATTTCCATTGTTTCCCCATCTATTTGCCACGAAGTGATGGGATCAGATGCCATGATCTTAGTTTTCTGAATGTTGAGTTTTAAGTCATCTTTTTCACTCTTCTCTTTCACTTTCATCAAGAGACTCTACAGTTCTTCGCTTTCTGCCATAAGGGTGGTGTCATCTGCATATCTGAGGTCACTGATATTTCTCCTGGCAATCTGCAGCATACTTATTGGCTTAAGCCTAGTTCCCATTATCCAACCCAGGAACTCCAGGGGTGGGATTACTCTGATGAACCACACAGAGGAATGACTGGTTCTTTAAAAGGAAACTAGCTATGAGAACCATGGAATGGTGAAATGTCACAGAGCAACAGCCAAAAACATCAAGATCCAATAAATGCTTGACCCACCCCCATAGTCAGCTCAGGGCATCCCTTTGAATAGCTAAGGCCTCCCTGAAGTTTTAAAATAATTGTCTTTCCAATTAAGTCTGTAGACAAAGGCCATCTTCCTACCCATTGATGGCTTAGAGTGGGAAAGTTCAGTTTTACAGATACTGTAAAACAGGTGCTAGAAATGTTTTATATCTTGATGGTAGTTAATTTACATGGGTGTGTACAAATGTAAAAATTCATCAAGATGTACACTTAAGATCTGTGTATTTTACCATATACTTATTATTACACTTGAGTTAATACTATTTTTTAATTTTTTAAAGATGACCAACAAATGTCCAATGTGATTTGCAGTGCAATAATCAAGCCATTTATCTCTGGTCTGCCTTTACACTAAGCCTTATTCACCCAGAGGTGAAGACATAGCTTAGCTGAGGTTACCAGAATAGAAAACCTAAATATGGATTTGGGCTCAGGTCTTAGTTGGAATTAATACAGTTGTGTCTGTCTGAAGTCTCTTTTGGGACTTCTATATCCCTCAGAAATTCAGTATATTTACATAAACATGTAGAGGCTGAAGATAACCCAAAAAATAATGTCTATAATTAAGACTTCTAAACATTTTCCTAAATTAGTCAGGTGAACATATTCAAGGCAGAAAAACAGTTTGCCTTCTATAAAAAATAGCGTTAACCAAAATCATTAGGTTTCTGTGAAACGACCACATCAGATTTTCCCTAAGAGCAGGTTATAATGGACTTTGAATCCTGTACTAGCTATATGACCTCAAGCAAGTCACTTGATTGTGCCAGAGCTTCAGTTTCATACCTATCAAACAGTAAGGTTCCTCTCTTCCAAGCCTGCATTGAGAAACAGAGATGGCATGCATAAAAGGTTGTCATTAAATGATCAAATCTCATTATTATTCTGATCCCCTCTGCCTATTGCTTTTAATAGGATTAGTTCAGTTCAGTGTCCGATTCTTTGCGACCCCATAGACTGCAGCACGCCAGGCTTCCCAGTCCATCACCAACTCTTGGAGCTTGCTCAAACTCATGTCCACCGAGTCGGTGATGCCATCCAACCATCTCATCCTCTGTTGCCCACTTCTTCTCCTGCCTTCAATCTTTCCCAGCATCAGGCTCTTTTCAAATGAGTCAGTTCTTCACATTAGGTGGCCAAAGTATTGGAGTTTCAGCTTCAGCATCAGTCCTTCCAATTTATATTTGATAGGATTAATTGCATTTTTTTTCAGTGGCTCTTTTGAACTCACCTTCTTAGAATGGATTTTTCCTTCATAATTACTTCTAAGGTTAAGTGATTCCAGGGTTTAATTTAACAACCCCTTCCATTTTGCCAATATATTGGAACATCTTGCTTGATGTGGCTTATCTTTCTAGATTTTCTGAAGTTCAATTCTAATTCATTCTGCCTATAATATTATTCCTTTTGGGATAATAATTCCTTTTGGTGGTCCAGTGGCTAGGAATCTGTGCTTCCAATACAGGGGATGTGAGTTTGATCCCTGGTCAGGGGAACTAGATACCACATGCCATATCTAAGAGTTTGCATGCCACAGCTAAAGATCCTGCATGCCACAACTAAGATCCAGCACAGCCAAATAAATAAATTACATAATAAATATTAAAAAAAACAAAAAAAATTATTCTTTTTGAAACTTCCTTATGAACTGTGGCAACCTGAATAAGGGCACAGTGTCTCGACTCTTCTTCATCTGTTTCAATTATTGTATAATTCTTTAACTGCACAAAAAAGATGAATAAGAAATAATTGTTGGTAAGGAGAAAGTGGCAATTTTCTTTTTGAAAGGTGAGATTATCCTTAAAGAAAAGCTAACTGTTTTTCATAAGCTTCTAGAGAGAATTATGAGAGAGAAGATTTAATGAGAGTTGTAAGAATATTTTGCAGATTAGTTCATTACCTTAGGTCTAGCAAGAAGAAAGTGTAATTTTAGGTACTTATATTTTTATCTAGTCCTTTTACAAGTTTGCTATCATATTCTTCCTTTTACATGTGTTGAAACTAAGGTTAAACTTGTCCGAGGTCACATGGTGAGTTACATAGAAGAAACATATTTAGTTAGCTGCTGTTGAGTTGCCAAGTCATGTCGGATTCTTTGCAACCCCATGTACTATAGCCCACCAGGCTCCTCTGTGCATGGGATTCTCCAGGCAAAAATGCTGGAGTGGGTTGCCATTTCCTTCCCCATGGATGTTCCCAATCCAGGTCTCCTGCATTAGCAGGCAGATTCTTTACCACTGCACCACCTGGAAATCCCGTATTTGGATAGAGATGCATCTAAAGTTAATGCTTGTGCTTTTGCCGAAAGATATCCTTCAGAGGCCCTTATCTGGTAGAGTTTGGTGGATCTCTTATCTCAGCTAAAGATGAGATAAACTTTGGAAATAGAATACTGATTTGCTTCTGTACATGCTTCTGTACATTTACATGGCTTCGGTACAGATTTCGTACATTTGTTTTAACTATACTGTAAATCAGGAAGGAAGAAAACAAAGGAAGGAAACAAAGGAAGAAAAATGATCACTGTTCTCTGATTCTGAGGACTGCTTAAGAGGAATAATAATTTATAAAAGGCCAATTTTAGATTGCTTCAAAAGGAACTTCTATTACTTATAAAGACGGTATCCTAGAAAGAGGGTTACTCAGTGTAAGCATGGACCACCAAGCAATTAATAGAGTTGCCTTAATGAAAATTATGGTGTCTAAGATCTAAAATCAATAACTGCCACCTTATAGGACAGTAAGAACCTGGATTCAAAAGCCTTTTGGAAAAGTATGATGTTTATAATGTAAACATTAATTTAAGTGTAAAATTGAAAATTTAAGATCATCTCAGTATATCCTCATGGGGACACATCTGTGTTATAGTTAGTACAAACACAAATGGCCAGAATGACACAGTTATCAACATTTAAACATGCTAACATGAACGTGACTAATATCATTGACATGTTGTGATATATTCAGATATGTGTTTATTAAATTAGCATATTGCTAGGAAAAATGCATAACTAAAAGTAGATAACAGTGCCTTCCCCTTCTATCCTCCATTCTTTGGGAAAAGCAGACATTGTTATCCACTATAAAGTCAAAGATGATCCTTTTTCTAGATTCAGAGGCATTGGAAAGTGTTACTGGGTCAGGGAGTGACTCAGATTTACAGTCCAAACAAGTTCCTACTGTGAGTGGCTGTGTACATCGCAGCTTTACCATCCCTGCTGCTGAATCACAGCTGCTACTATTGCATTTCAGGGATTTTTTTTTTTTTCCTGCTTCTCAGCTATGGTTCCCCAGATTCATTACTTCTGATTAACAAAATATAACACACATAGACCAAAGTTCAGCTTTGAAATATAAAAGCATTACGTCCAAATATTACAAACAAGGTCAGCAATAAATCATGTTGGAAAGAGGCAGAAAGTCACGAACATAAGACAAAAGATTATAAACCATATTTCACAGCATGGAGCCCCGCCATCCTAACAGAAGTAACTAAAAAGCAACAATAAGAGTAAAGGCAATGACACGTAACACAGGTCAGGGATCTGAGGTTTATAAGTAAAATGGCAAACTATCCAGAGGAAAAGGCAAAGGGGGAAAGGTCACAAGCCCAAACAGACTGACTAGGTATCACTGTAATGTTGGCTTGCTCGTTTGTTTTTCATCTTGGTAAATGCAATGCTTATAATTCTAGACGTTGGTTGGTTGGTTCTCAAAAGTCACTCTAGGAAGTGTGATATCAGTTATTTAGAGGACCCTAAGAATAAAATCTCATGTGTTCAGTTAAAGCTTCTCCTAATATCTTAAAGGAAAAACAGTGAAAATCTTAGGGCAGGAAGAATAAACTTACATTGAGTTCTTATGGTATCACGTGGCAATGTGGCATCATCCAGTCTTCTCTCAATACGTGGTAGCAAATCACTGACACAAAAAGAAGAATGATTTACTGAAGGCTAGGGAGAAGCCACAACTACAAATGTAAATGTCAGATTTCTAGGTCAGTTCAGTTCAGTCGCTCAGTCGTGTCTGACTCTTTGCGACACCATGAATCGCAGCATGCCAGGCCTCCCTGTCCAACACCAACTCCCCGAGTTCACTCAGACTCATGTCCATCGAGTCAGTGATGCCATCCAGCCATCTCATCCTCTGTCGTCCCCTTCTCCTCCTGCTCCCAATCCCTCCTAGCATCAGTCTTTTCCAATGAGTCGAGTACAAAGCTAATAATGGTTTCAAACTACCAGCGACAGTATATTTTTCTTGTGATGAAACATAATTACTATGTATTAATATTTACAAATCACACTGAGGCTCTCAGATGAAGTGAAGTGACAAGTAAATAATACTACATGAATAATTACACAATTAATGCCTCTGAAATTATGGATTGTAAATTGGAAAACCCTAACTGCTGTATAGGACCCAGGCCTATAGACAATATTGGAAGTGATGCTGAAATCAACTGCTCTCTTACCAAAGAAGAAAATAAATTTCCAGTCTACCTAACTTGTTATGTACCACAGGAGACATTCTGAACACAGTATTAGTTCAGGATAGTTGATATAAGGACATGGATAAGTAAATAGCCTGATCTTTTTCTAATATGTGTTCATATGCAGTCAGTGCATAAAAATAACTTTTAAATATTTTAAAATATTTGACGGCCACTATAGTGAGAAATACATGTGGGATAACTCCTTCTTTGAGTCATATTCAGATGAGATGTAAATATTAAGTATTGCAAATATTCAAATTATGGAAAACTTGATTTTTATAAATTTTCTAGTACTTTAATCTTCTATAGATAGGAAGGAAAATGGGGAGCAGGAAATCACACTTTTAGTTAAATCTTTTTAACTCACAGCTTTGGAAACTCAAGATTCCAGATCATTTTGGAAGTTTAAAAAAGCAAAAATCTAGTTTGCCAAATAATACAAAGCATTTGGGGATACGAAAAGCTAACCTCTCCCCCCAACCCCATTCAAAAACTCTCTAGAGACTCATCTGTAACAATGAGGAACAGGAAAAATTTTATTTTTTCTAATTTGATTGCTTTAAAATGACTTATGGTAAAATACCCTAAAATTGCACTAGAATCAAAGGGTTTTTGATCACAAAAATTACTGAACAGGTATTTTCTAAACCCCAAAGAGCTTTGATTCCAGGCCCAGATCACATACTAAGAAATTTAGCTCTATTTTATTGGCTTCTTTATATTTTTCTATATTTTCTGAATTTCCTTCCATGGACATATATCACTTTTATAATCAGGAAAAAAATCACACAAAGAAGTTTAGTTCATATCCAAAACTTGCTCATGATCAATAAGAATGAAAGGATAAGCTGGAGACCATTGTGTAAGTTCTGGGGTTGGCCAAAAAGTTCATTTAGGTTTTTCTGTAAGCTCTTATGCAAAAATCTGAACAAACTTTTGGCCAACCCAACATAAGCTCCACCACGTGAGTCTGTGTTTGGCTTTAACGGTTTCTTATGTTTAGTAGCAAACATTCTGGATGATGTAAACAGACACTATTACTTCTTCCTCCCTTATGATGAGCACTGAAGCATGTGAGCACTTACATAATTTTCTTCAGCATGGAGGTTAAAAAATAAATTATCCAGCAGCTTTACAAACAATGTGAAGGCTGCATTAAATAAATCTGAAGCTCGGGACAGCATTAAGCTATCTGAGATTCTTGCTAGAAGGAGACTCTCAGGCCTATCAAAGCGAGCAAGAATGAACTTCTCAACTGAAAATTATTATTTTAGGGAGTGTAAAGAGAAGCAACACATTCTCATAAAAATTTGGAGAGATCAAAGCAGATGGAGGCTGAAGATTTACCACCTGCTCTGATACATACAAGCTCTGTGACCCTGGACCTCTAACTTAACCTCTCTGGGTCTCTGTTTCCATTTATAAAATGATAATAATAGGACCTATTTGGAGTGTTACTGAAAGGATTAAACTAGGTAAAATGCTTAAGACATTTACCAGGACATGGAAAGTGTGCAAATGAATGTTAATTCTTGTAGAAACCAGTTTGGTCTTCTCCACCATATA
>SJYV01017927.1:214028-256750 GCA_006410875.1 Neotragus pygmaeus
ATATATAATTATATATATTTTAATTATTATACCACCATATATATGGTGGTATAATAATTAAAAGCAGAATTTGAATGTTTTAAAATATGCTTATTACACAGTAGACTAGATCAGACCACCAAGTTCCCTTACCTTCATGCTAAGAGTACTATTGGGTTCAGGGTCTCCTGCATTGCAGGCAGATTCTTTACTAACTGAGCTATCAGGGAAGCCTTAGAATTTTCAGCATTACCTAAAATTGACACCACCTGAGTAGCTGCTCACCCTAGAGGCGGCAAGTAGAAATTCCCCATGCCAAGTTGGAGAAAGCTTTTTGCTTCTATTTAACGTTCTAGAGAAGTTTCTAGAGAGAAAATGATGTTCCGTTGGAGAATAAGAATGTGCTTATAATATTAATGGTAAACCATTCCCCAATATACACTTAGAGTGAGAGACCTGCTAACAACTTGCCCCATGTTGATTTTTCCTGACCACCCCATACTGCAGACACTGTTTTAATCTCAGGAGAAAACTAGAGCTCAGAGAGGTTGAGACTTGCTCACTGTTACACAAGTAAACAGCAGCCTAGGCACTCTAGTGTTTAATTTTAAGTGGGAACATCCATCTGTTTGAGAAAAAAATACGCTAGGCTCACCCTTTAAATAAACGATGATGGTAGGGAGGACACCACAGAGAAGGAGAAGAACGAGGAGGAAAAATGCAGTCATCAGTTTCTTTCCCTGCAGGGCAGAGCCAGCCACAATTGCCCCAGAAGCAAACCTGGAGCTGGCAGACACGGGTGGAAGGACAATCTTCCAGAGGCTCCAAGGAGAAGGTGTGCTTTCCAAAGGTGTTTGCCGCGGTGCTGTTCCCCTCCTCCACTACCCACTAACCTCTTTGTCTGGGGGAAATGGAACAGCTTTGGTTTGCAAGCCGTCGCCAGGGAGTGGAGCAAGACTCTGCTATAAACAAGAGCAAGTGCCAGAGCCCCCGGCCAGCCTCCAAGGCCAGCCTGCCAAAGGAACCTGGCGTTGTGACAGCAAAGGCCAGGCGGCACAGCCAGTGGTCACCCAGGAGCCACTCCAGAGAGCTCAACCACCCCCACCCTCCTCTAGCTCACCTCTGGGAAGGGTGAGGTCCCTCTGAAAAGTGAGTTATGTGGGCTCTTGAAATTCTTCTGGCTTGTGAATTTCAGGAACGCCTGCGAGTAAGCCGAATCAGGTGTATGCGCACGCGCAAGCCGGTGTGGGCGTGCCCTTATGTACCTGCCCGTGCGTGCTGGTGCACAGATGCCCCCGGTTTGCTAGAGAAAAGGTTTAGCGCTTTCAGCAGATTCCCAGGAACTCATGAGTCTCGTGGGAAAAACCACGTTCAGGAGAAGAACGTACCCTGATGGTCCAGAAAAGAACAGTGAGCTCACCACTTCTATCTCTGGAGCAACTGAGTCCAGGCTGTCAGCCCACTTCCCTCTTACAAGACCCTACGGCACTTAAGAGAACCCACAGGGGAAAAAAAAATAGCTCAACCCCTTTTCTAATCTAAACCTAATCCTCCTTAAACCTCTCCTGACCCGGACTACCAGGAATTGTGCCAGTGCCAAATGATGCGATGTTTATTCAGCTTAGGTCTTAGCTTGCCGCTCCTGAGCCACAAAATCAAAGGGGAATGTTCCAGCCACCACCTGCTGATGAATGGGTAAACAAGGGCCAGTGAAGAAAGAGGAGACCCAGTGTTTGAGGACAATGCCTTTGTGTAGTTCTGGCTCAAATGAGGGCACAGCTCCTAAGGAACAGGCTTGAGACACGCACAAATGCCCTGCCAAGTAGTTCAGGAGCCTGGGGACAGCTGTTGCTCATGATCCCTCTGCCCCTTGCTGCCCTGCAAACCACAATAGAGAGCCAAGGACACCATGCCCCCTCTCCCAGAAGAAGCTGGCCAAGTTACAGTTTGTGAACCAGTTACATTTATGTTGGAAGGGCATTTTCCACATTATTCTCTGAGAAGCCTCAGATCTGTAAGAGCAATGTGGAGCTCAGATGAGTGACCTGACCTCTGTTTTACCAAAGCAGCGGTTTCGATCTGCTTTAAATCTAGAGGAATCTGCATGAGATTTGGGAGGGGGGTAGGGAGTTCTGTTGCTAAAAACAGAATACTTGAAAAACCATTCTTGTAGAATCAGATTTGGCACATCTTTACACGCGAGGGGTTTAAATAAGTCTTATAGATTCTGAGATTCATCAAGCTGGTTTTATTCTCTATTTTCTCTTCTTTCCTTCTCTGAACAAATGTCTCCTTAAAACTTAAAGTGTCTGATCAGATCAGCATCATTCTCTCAGGAATAAGAACCCTGAGAAGGGTAGCTGACATTTATTCTGGGCCTGTTGTGTGTCATATGACATGCTAGGAGTTTACATGCATCATCGCACTGGAACCACACTATAGCCCTCTGGGTGGAAGATCATTCACCTTGGCTCTCAGGTGAGGGCACTGAAATAGAAACACAATTACAACGATAACAACATTGGCAACAGCAGCTTGCTTCCCTGCACTCAGGGCTCCTAAATGATGAGCCAGAACTGTCACTAACCTAGGTAATATTAATAACTCAAAACCTGAGTTCTGGCTCTATATAACATCACCTCTAATGTTTAACAAGCAAAAGGTGTGTGTGTGTAAATCGGACATAAATTATTTGTACACCTTAAATCTCAACAGAGAAAGTCTGAAAGTAAAAATAGGAATAAAAAAATTACCCATCATTCCATCGTTCCTAGACCACCAACTGTTAACGTGTAGGCATACTTCCAGTCTATTTTTATGCATAATTTTTAGTTCTGCACATTTAAAACAGCTGTGATTGTCTATGCATATTTTATTTTGCTTTTGTCACTTAATAGGTCAACAAGATTGGAGAAGGCAATGGCACCCCACTCCAGTACTCTTGCCTGGAAAATCCCATGGACAGAGGAGCCTGGTAGGCTGCAATCCATGGGGTCGCGAAGAGTCCGACATGACTGACTTCACTTCCACTTTTCACTTTCATGCATTGGAGAAGGCAATGGCACCCCACTCCAGTGTTCTTGCCTGGAGAATCCCAGGGATAGGGGAGCCTGGTGAGTTGCCGTCTATGGGGTCGCACAGAGTCGGACACGACTGAAGCGACTTAGCAGCAGCAGCAGGACAACAAGATGTGATATTTTTCATAACATTTCAAATTTTCTATTATTTTATTGGCTAAGTAATAGTCTTTTAGGTGGAGTAATTCGGTTTAAGAAACATTTATTGAGCACATAATATGCAACACTGTTCTTTCCTTCAAGGAACTAGCAGTCTAGTAATTTGGCAAATAAGACACATAGATAACTATATGCTTATGATAGCTAACAGTACTGAGCACATACTTCATTCCACGCACTGTTCACATGAATGAACTCACTGAATTCTCTTAGCAACCTCATGAGTAGGGACAATCTCTGTACTATTTCAATAGTTCTCAGAGACTGAGGCACATCTTGCTAACAAGGTGGTATTTCTAGATATTGATAGAATAATAGCTCATTAAAGATGTCCACCTGTTAATCCCTAGAGTGAGTTTGTAATAGCTTGTTATAGCAACCATATGAAATGAAAACAATAGGTTCAAACTCAGGCAGTTTGACTCTATAGACATTATTCTTAACTGTGGTTTAGAGCCTAGAAAAAGGACACTTAACACTAGGGAAGAAGACGAAGATGACAACCAAACTCTTTAAAGCTGGGCAGGAGTTATGAAAGCGGTGATGGAAGGAATAAAGAGGAATTGAATTACTGTAGGGAGATCTCTATGCTATCATAAGGGAAAAAATTCTAATATTATATACAAGTTTCCCCATTTCTGTTTAAAAATATGTATGAGTATATTGTTTATAATCATTTGTGAAGTTTATAGTTATCTCTGGAGAGTGCAAGAGGAAATTTTTACTTACAAATTTTCATATTTTTTAAAACTTCACCAGACATGCACTTGGGGTTAATTTTTGTTTTTAAAATAAATAAATTAATATATATATATATATATACACCATTTTTCTAAGTTGAAGAAAATAAAATGCAGCACTGGGGTGCAAAGCTTTGTGCATAAAGCGTTGTGCTACTGTAGGGTGATTTCCTTAAAATGGAAAATTCCTGGAGGTAGAACTGTTGAACCAATGGATAGAAACATTTGGAGAACATATATATTTAAAAGATAATATATACCGGAGATGGTACCCAGTCAGTAAACTAAACTATGGGAGAGAAGAGATATTTCACAGATGAACAGAAGAGGTGATAGTTGTCTACTCATATAATGAAGGCTGATGCATGGCATATTCGTGTGCTAGTACCACAGACTAGGTGGCTTACATGATACAGATTTAATTCTCACAGTTTCCAAGGATGAAAGTTGAAGATCAGGGCGTTAGCAGGGCTAACTGAAGCCTCTCTCCTTGACTTATGGATGGTCTCATGTGTTCATATGGCCTTTCCGCTGTGTATATCTGTGTTCTAGTTTCCTCTTCTTATAAGGACATCAGACAGATTGGATTAGGGTCACTCTAATAACTTTATTTTAATTTAATTACCTCTTTAAGGATCCTGTTTTCAAGGAAATACCATATTCTGAGGTACTGAAGATTAGGACTTCAACATGTGAATTTGGGGGAGGTGGGGCGACAGTTCAACCCACAACACAAAGAAAGTTCTAGAAGAATGGATCAATACCAGTGAAGAGAATTTCTGTTCACTGTGGGAAGGAAGCTTTGTAATATTTTAACATTTCCCATAATGGAACCATGACAGGATGGTTTCACTGATTTTAGGCTCACTCTTTATTCCCGGCCCTGCTCCAATGCCTGTCTGGGTCAGCTTCATACACTCTGCTTCGACTTTTCTTTCTGGAAATGTAAACCTAAATCTGCTCTCAACAACTGCAGGATGCTTTCCCAGTACCCACCGTGGTTCCACTTTGTTTCTGCAATCTATCTCCAAAGACAGTATGAGACAGGACAGCATAAATCATGAATAGGAAAAAAGTTTGGCTGCTTTCACCTCCCAACAAAAGCCCCACTATAATCTCTGAGTGCCCTTCACCTGTCTTTGATTCAGTTCACAATCCTCTCCTCTTGGAGTGAGAAAAGAGGGTAAGGGGTAGGCTCTTGAGCTTTTTTGTTAAGGTTAGTGTACATTGCCAATAAAGAGACTTGTAGAGTCCAAATCAGGAGTCAGCAAACATTTCTGTAAAAAGCTACATAGTAAACATTTTAGCTTTGCCGGCCACAGGATTGCTGTTGTAAGTACTCAGCTCTGTAGCACCAAAGCAGCGATGACAAAGCAGTAAGGGGAAGAGCATCGTTGTGTTCCAGTGAAACGTTATTCGCCAAACAAGCAGTGGGCCAGCTTTAATCTGTGAGCTGTGGTTTTTGCTGTAATTCAAGAAAACTGAGAATATTTACTAGGTTGAATAAACGAGCCCAAACTGATAAACCATGAATTTTATTCATTTCTTTGTTGATTTACTTAGTGCACTATGAATATCTGGGTTTAAATTATAGTCTGGTTCCTTCTGAACACTCCCAGTTCATTTTTTACTATAAAGAGGAAAACTCTGAAAATTAGTTTAATAATAGCATATTTCTGAACCTGAACTTTAACATTTTAAAAAAGGCTTTTCCACATAATTCTTAGGTTAAATTGACCACAGAAACAACACGACCACATGCTATAATTACAAAATAAGAGACAAAGGTCAAGATAAGCCCTGAAGAGTTGGTGTTTTATTCTGTTATTCATTCAGTCAGTATTTGTATATGAGCTATGTGCAAGGCACTAGAGCAAGTACTTCAGAAAATTCGAGAACGAAATAGACATGAATCCTATCTTCAAAGTCTGTTCACAAACAGAATAGAACACCCTTGGCTATGGTTGGTTAGCCTAGGGAGAACTTGTGATCAAGTTAAACAGACTTCCCCCGTGCAATTTGAATTTAAAGTAGAATCCTATGACTGGGAGAGCAAGCACCTCTTTTACTGAGGAGAGAATTCACAGCTTTCTTCTGTGACTGGCTTATTTCACTTAGCAGAATGTTCTCAAGGTTTATCTCTGCTGTCACAGATGGCAGAATTTCCCCTTTTTAAGGCTGAATAATATTCCATCATATATCTAAAACCACCTTCAAAGACCAGCCCTTTTCTGGGTCAAGTTATTTTTTACTTAGATTAGGAACCAATTTATATTTAAACAAATAAATTAGCTAAGCAAGGTGAGAAAGTAGGAAAAATTTTCAAAATGATGCCCCTTCCTATTTTATTCTTGCTATATATAAGAACATACATGTTAAGCCTAACAAATTAGGGAATTGTAGGAAAGTGAAGAACAAAATATAAAAATTCCTTTGTGGGATGCAATTTGCTTCCTTTTTTTTCCTTTAAATCTTTACTACGGAGTCCTGAGTTCCACTGAAGACCCACAGATTATCTGGGAGAGAGATTAGAGAATCTAAATATTAACAGACTTCCCTTGGAGGTGTTTCCTGTGATAAAGTTTGAGAATATTTCTTCCAGCATTTCTCATCTCAGCTCCTCAGCAGGGGGGCTGTTTTCTCCTTCATGGAAAGTTCTCCATCTTAATGATTGTTACCCAGGGCACAGAGACTCAACACTCAATGGTTGGCAATTATTGCATGGTAATTCTTGCCATTTTTCCCTCCCTCAAGGTGCAGTTTAGCAGCATGTGTCTCACTATTATCTTAACCAGTTGGAAATAAAACTAACAACCAAGTAAATTTGGCTTCAATTGGTAGAACAATTGGCTGCCTATCTGGTGCATCAAGAGGGTTGAAGAAAGGCTCATCTCTGCAAGTATCTCTGTCCCACCAGTCTGCCAAGGGGGCAATTCTGTGACTTGGGCTCTCCTAAATTCCAAGTATGTTACCTACCAGGTACAATATAATAAATTATACATTAAACTGTTATTTCTTTTGACCACAGGTTAAAGAGGATTGCAAACTTACCTCTCAGGCAGTTTTGCAAATAACTACACAAAGCCTCGGGAGAATAAGATTTAGAACAGTATATTTAAGTGGGTAGAAAAAGACTATGCAAAATGAAAAACATGGGCTATTGCAAAGGACTGAGCAGACATAAGCAAACCAGCAGGTCTTCTTCTTCCACTATTAGGCCCTTGACACTTCTGCTAAAGCACACGTCTACAAGCTTTTTCTGCAAAGAGTCAGATAGTAAATATTTCAGCTCCTTAGCTGTTAAGGTCTCTGTCACAACTACTCAGCTCTGTCATTGTAGTACAAAAGAAGCCATAGGCAATACATAAATGAATGAGTGTAGCTGTATTTCAATAAAACTTTAGATATGGACCCTGAAATTGGAAATTTATATAATTTTTACATGCTGCAAATTCTTCTTCAACCTTTGGGGTTTTTTCCCCAATAATTTAAATATATAACCTGCCCCCCTACCCTGATTGGAGGCCAGACAAAAACAGATGGTAGGATGGTTGGGTTTGTAGACTTCTATTCTAAACAAAAGCCATTTGCTATTGTAAATATGTATACTCTGCTATTTCGCTGTTCTTGCTGCTGCTTCTACTTGGAATGTTGTTTTCTCATCCTTACACTTCCATATTGCACTCATAACCTGGTTTGATTACTCTCTCCCTTACAAAGCAACTGTTCATACTCTTAAATGCCTTCATCTATACCCCTCTGATAGCAATCAGGAGATCCCCCAGGGGTATAGTGGTTAGGACTCTGCACTTCCACTGCAGGGAGATCAGGTTTGATCCTTGATTGGGGCACTAAGATGTCGCAAGTTGCATGGCATGGCTGGTTGGGGAAAGTTGGTGTGAGGTGTGGGGATGGGGAATGTGGAGGCCAGGATTATTAGCATTTAGGAAACAGTTAAGAGTGGAATACAAATATAGTTGAAAAGAGAAGTGAAAAAACATGCTTAACACCTATGGAGGGTTGAATGGTGGCCCTTAAAAAATTGTACTTGCCTTCTAATACCTGGATACTGTGAATGTGACTTTATATGGAAAAAGATATTTGCACATGCAATTAAATTAAGGATTTTGAGATGAGATTATCCTGAATTACCCAAATGGATCTGAAATCCAATGACAAGTATCTTTACAAGAGACAAAGAGAAGACACGCAGAGGAGAGGATAACTGAGAATGAGGCAGAGCTGGGAGTGATGGAGACACAAACATTGCCCATAACCACTGGAAGCCTGAAGAGGCGAGAAAGCCATCTCCCTTTGAGCCCCCCCAAGGGAGTGCAGCCCTGCCTGACACCTCGATGTTGGTCTTCTGGATCCGGAAATATGAGAAACTACATTCCTGTTGTTTTAAGCCACCAGTTTGTTTAATTCAGAGAAGGCAATGGCAACCCAGTCCAGTACTCTTATCTGGAGACTCCCATGGATGGAGGAGCCTGGTAGGCTGCAGTCCATGGGGTTGCAAAGAGTTGGACATGACTGAGTGACTTCACTTTCACTTTTCACTCTCATGCATTGGAGAAGGAAATGGCAACTCACTCCAGTGTTCTTGCCTGGAGAATCCCAGGGATGGAGGAGCCTGGTAGGCTACTGTCTGTGGGGTTGCACAGAGTCAGACACGACTGAGGTGACTTAGAAGCAGCAGCAGCCACAGCAGCAGTTTGTTTAACTGCTATGAGAAAGCTCAGAAGCTAGTACAAGCTCCTTCTCCAAGTTAAGTGTTAATATAGTAATAGCTAATATTTATTTAGCATTTCTTATGTGTGGCTTTACACAGGTTATTATGTTAAATATTCACAGCTATCTTATGAATTTGGCATTATTCTTGTCCCTTGTACAGGCTTCCCTGGTGGCTCAGACAGTAAAGTGTCTGCCTGCAATGCGGGAGACCTGGGTTCTATCCCTGGGTCAGGAAGTTCCCATTGAGAAGGAAGTGGCAACCCACTCCAATACTCTTGCCTGGAAAATTCCATGGATGGAGGAGCCTGGTAGGTTATAGTCCATGGGATCGCAAAGAGTCAGACATGACTGAGCAACTTCACTTATCCCTTTTACAGATGAGAAAACTGACATTGAGAGAAGTGAGTAACATATGTAAACATAACATACATACATAAAGATCCACTCACCTGATAAATGATGGAACCAAATTAAACTCAGCTGACCTGACTTCAGAGTCCCTCTTAATCACTGTCTTCTGGACAGTCTTTTGAATTCTTCTTCTGTTTTTTCACATATCCTAGAAAAGATGGGGGAAATGTTGGTTAATGGTCTCCGTTGTGGAATGAAATTCCTGAAACTGGATTTCTACTATTCAAGAAACACATTTTTTTTTTGCATTATATAATTCTCTATTATCTCACCAGTGAAAAGAAACATGAGATAATTCCAATAACATAAAATATATTTTAATTTTTACATAGAATTTTTTTCTTGGTAAAGATTATATAAAATAACTGCCTAATTATCTACCAAATTTCAAGAAAAACTTTTAGAATTTATATAAAGCCCAGAAGCTCATTTTTGATAAGCAATGTTAGGATAGTCTGCTGCTTGGTCAAGACAATAGATCTCTCTGTGTCTCCGTCTTTCCTTCCCTCCTCTGTCTGATTTTCAGGGTGAAAAACTGGTTCCTAGGATCTGATCGCTTTTTTAAACGTATGGCCTTCACAGAGTCTGTTTCCCTAAGCAGCTCTATTTGAATGCATTTCAGAATCTTAGCTTCTAGTTTCCATTAAGGAAAATAAGTACGAGGAAACACAACTCCAGGTAGCACTGGGAAGATGCCAACAATGGAAACATCAGGTTGTTGCTGGGTGAGTCAAGGAGAGCAATATGCCCAATTGAGGTTGAGACCTGCTGTAGGACAAGTTTCTGTGCTCCAACTCCAGTGATACAGTGATCCACAGTTAGGACTCACTAGAAAGCCAGACAGCACAACGTTTAAAAGCACCAGTATAGCTGAGTCTACATTTGAGTATTATGCAGGAATCATCACAGACCAGCTGTGTGATCTGGGCCAACTGACCTCAAGTTTAATTTTTTTCATCTGAGACGTGGGGGACAATGATAGTACCTATTTCATAGGTAAAAGTCATGTAAAATGCTGGCATGTGAAAGCACTCAGTATTATCAGAGTGTTGGTGATTAAATTGTTTATATTGGAGCCCTGGAAAGAGTGAAAGTGAAAAGTATAAAGTGAAAGCGTCAGTCCCTCAGTTGTGTCTGACTCTTTGTGACCCCATGGCCTGCAGCCCACTAGGCTCCTCAGTCCATGGAATTCTCCAGGCAAAAATATTGGAGTGGGTAGCCATTCCCTTCTCCAGGGAATCTTCCCAACCCAGGGACTGAATCTGGGTCTCCTGTGTTGCAGGCAGAATCTTTACAGTCTGAGCCACCAGGGAAGGAGAAGTGTGTCTTAACTCACTGCCTGTCCTTTCACCATCCCCTACCACTGGTTCTCAATTTCTCTTTTACTAGGTATAACTCTGCTGCTTCATTAGCTTTTGAGTAGCTACCTGAAGGTTATAAGCTGGAAAGAATAAAAAAGAGAATGCTCAGAGCTTACACAAAACTCTTTTTAAAAATAATTACAGAATAAAAGATGCTTTCAGAGAGATTTTACATGAACCAAATTAGGATCTTTACCTTGTATCCTAACCCAACTAATACAGATTATATCGCCTTTTCATCAATTCCTCTCATCCCTCACTCCTGCTGCCTCCTTGAAGCATTCATTATCTCAAGGTAGTTTCACTAATTATTGAGGCATTACAGGTATTATTTTGATACTTCTGTGAATGTTTTATTCCTAAAATTATTCCTTTGCTTCAAAGATGACATGTTGGTAAGAATACCAATGTTTTCCTAGACCTGCATAAACCAGGTCCCATCGCCCTAGCATTTGAAATTTGAATATATAATATCATCATTAGAGAGTAGCACCTAGTAGCAGTCATTGAAGCACTCATTTTGCTAATAACACTTAGCACTTCTTTATCACTGTCTTCTACTACTCTCACTTTCAAAGCATTTTCTGCCTTCTTCTTAGAAAATATGTATATATACCATACACATATTTTAATCATTATGGACTACAATATTATACACTTTGTAATATTCGTTGATGGACTGAGACCCAGGGAAAGTAAATTAATTGTCTAGGCTGTCAAGGGAATTAATTGCACAATCATAAATGCAGACTATAGATTTTGATTCCTTGGAAGTCCTGAGTTTATGTATTCTTGAAATTATAGAACTATATGCATTAGCCCATTCAATCAACATCAACATTTAATATGTCTTTATATAGTTACCATAATAACTCTGTTTCCTTAGTCTGCTTAATTCTTTGCCATCCTAAATAAATTTACCTTGATCTGCCCTGATTTGCCTTCTTATAAAAATTCCCTTCATGCCTTCATCCTTTTCCTTAGTGCACTGGAATCTAATTCCAAACTCAACAATTCCTTGTTATCTTCAAGGTCAACAAGCAACTTCTTGCCAGTTACAGAGGCCCTGTCTCAGTCTTCATCTTAATTGATTCTGTATCATCTGAGATGACTGAGCATTGTCACCTCCTCAGAATTCTTTACTCCTTTTTGAGGGCCATCCTCAAGTCTCCCGATACTCCCTGGGATGGCACAAAGTAAGACTCCTTTTTGTTAATCAAGATTAATAGGGCATTCACTATGGGACAGACATCATGGCAAATATTATACATGAGTAACTCAAGGGTCAGCCTTTTTGCCTTTCAAGAATCATCTTCCTCTAATTTATTTTGGGGAAATGTGTATGTGTCATATTCTGTCTGTGCTGTTATCTGCTTCATTTATGTCACTGGCACCTAAAATGCTGTTAAATATGAAGACAGATAGTTTCCCCTTTGTGGCCTCCAAAATTTGTAAATCAGTTATTTCTAGATTTTAAAGAAAAGTTTTTGTGGAGGGAAGCATGGAGAATGATAACTAGGTTCTTCTGATAGCACTCAAAAGATAATTTCACCCATTGTAAAATTGATGCATGATAGTATAGATGTCAATTACTATTTATAAAAGTTTCTCCATGAAAACTCATTTACAAAGATTTGAAGGATGCGTGGATGAGTATGTAGAGTTTATTTTTACATAGTAAGAAGTTGTCCTTCATCTCATTTCTGTCTAAAAGCAAAAAAAAAAAAAAAAAAAAAAGAGTTCTTGCATTCCAAAGACAAGCTTCTCTTGTGGCTCAGACAGTAAAGAATCTGCCTGTGATGTGGGAGACCTGGGTTCCATCAATGTGTTGGGAAGATCCCCTGGAAGAGGGCATGGCAACCTACTCCAGTATACTTGCCTGGAGAATCCCATGGACAGAGGAGCCTGGCAGACTGCAGCCCATGGGGTTGCAGAGTCGGACACAGCTGAGCAATTAAGCACAGCATGAGGTCAAGCTCCTTTCTTAAAGGTGAACTATGCAATGAAACTTAGATGGGAGGTTGAGTGTCCACAATCTTGGGACACTACTTAGATGAAGAAAGCATGCAAGAAAACCTTTGGGGATATGATAGTCTGTTAGAGAAATCCCCATGCTACAGGTTTTAAAGCCCCTATCTCCTCTGCCTCCAAATCCTTTCTTGTTATTCTTTGCTACCTTGATTGCCTGTCCTTTTTAACAATAATTCCAGTTTTCCTCCTGATATTGGGAGAGATTGAGGGTAGGAGGAGAAGGGGGCAACATAGGATGGGATCACTGGATGGCATCACTGACTCAGTGGACATGAGTTTGAGTTTGAGCAAACTCTGGGAGACAGAGGACAGGGAAGCCTTGAGTGCTGCAATCCATGGGGTCACAGGGTCATACATGACTTAGTAACTGAACAACAATCAATATTTTCCAAGCCTGGGATAAGTGTCTGTTCCTTAGAGCAGGAGAAGCTATTACTTGGTCATAGAACAGGCTTGGGATGTGATAGAACCAGGATTCAACATTGACCTTCTCTCAATCCAGTTTCTCCACTCACTCATTCTTTACAAAGTGATGTGCACAAAAAAATGGTATTCACTAAACAAGGGATGTTATGACCATAAGGCAATCAGCAGTCTCAGCCACAACTGGCGATGTACCCTGAGGGGAATTCAGGATGGAGAAAAACAAGATACTGACCCCAGATAGTTAAGATGCATTTCAAAAGAGTAATTTTAATAGCCCAGATTCTTGCATCTTTCCGTACATAGAAAAATACTGAAATCACTAACCTGAGATGTCTGTTTCTGTAATTATCAATTATCATTTAGTCGATAATCATGATGGTGTAATTACTCACCTAGAGCCAGACACCCTGGAATGTGAAGTCAAGTGGTCTGTAGGAAGCATCACTATGAACAAAGCTAGTGGAGGTGATTGAATTTACCTCCACTTGAATAGTTGAGATATTTCAAATTCTGAAAGATGATGCTATGAAAGTGCTGCATTCAATATGCCAGCAAATTTGGAAAACTCAGCAGTGGCCATAGGACTGGAAAAGGTCAGTTTTCATTCCAATGCCTAAGAAAGGCAATGCCAAAGAATGCTCAAACTACTGCACAATTGCACTCATCTCACATGCTAGTAAAGTAATGCTCAAAATTCTCCAAGCCAGGCTTTNTTACTGTGGGGATGGTGCTGGGTGTTCCAGGGGAGCGGGGAGGCAGGAAGGGCTTCCCATGGGGGTGGGGGATGGGGGCAGAAGCAGCACAAGTCCATGTGTGAAGCTCCAACGTAGGCGTTGAGGAGACATTAGTACACAAGACACACAGATATCCCTGCATGGGCGGGGCTCACACTGGGTGGAGACAGAGAACGGTGGTCTCAGTGAGGGAAGAGGGCTTCCTGAGTAATGTGGGGGAGCAGAGGAGGTTTGGCTGTGTGATCTTCCTGGAGAGGGGGGACCCTCCCTGCATCTTGGAGCCCTCAACCTTAACCAAGACCGTGAACCTCAACCCAGATTGACAGATACCAGAGCTGCAAGAAGGAGCAGAATCACTGTACCTGAGGGACTGTACGGGTTTGGGCAGAGTGGCTTGGTAAGCACTGGAAACCACGGGCTCCCCTGACCCCAAATGTTCTCCTCTGAGACCCCCAGAGCCCTTCCCAGAGCTGGGTTAGAACAGCCCCCAGTTCACTCAGCTTGGGTTCCTTGCCAGGCCAGAAGGATTGAGTTGGGGACTCAAAATCAAAATTAATTTGACTTAAAATAAAGTAATTTGACCTGTGTTGCCCCACTTAAGTAAATAACTTCCAAGTCTAACTCAGATTTCAGTGGAAGGTGTGTGCTCCACGGCATTATACAGATATGTGACTTTTTTGCTCTTCAGAATATTGTCCCTTATTCCCCTTATACTTGTTAACTCAGTGCTGTGTTTTGGTTGAAAAAAAAAATAGTTGAGTGGGTAAGA
Organism: Neotragus pygmaeus; assembly: GCA_006410875.1. Classification (NCBI taxonomy): domain Eukaryota; kingdom Metazoa; phylum Chordata; class Mammalia; order Artiodactyla; family Bovidae; genus Neotragus; species Neotragus pygmaeus. Next base: position 228,450 of record SJYV01017927.1, read on the forward strand.
GCGACAGCTCTAGAATTTTTCAGATCTTAGCTCAAACACAGATTCACATCTGTAGATTTATATCTCACTTGTATCACATGGCCTTGGGCAAGTTACATAGATTCTCTTACCTTCAGTTTGTTCATCTGTACAATGGTGATCTTGATAGTATTTATCTGAGATGTTACATGAGAGTTAAGCAAATCAATACATGTAAAGCATGGAGGTAAGAGTGCTTGGCATCTGACAAGTAGCTGAGAAGTACTAACTCTAATTTTTACTTTTTTTTACTTACTAATCTTAGAGAAAGGGACAATTAGAGATTACCCATCATGAAGTTTTGAACTAGATGACATCTAAAGTTCTGTCCTTCTCTAAATCTCAAGGATAATGGGCCTCTCATATGGCTTAGTCCCTCTCTTCCTTTAACTAACACTGGGTTAAAGGTATGATTGCATATTAGACTAAGAATACAGTGGCTCGATGCTTTATTGAGGAAGATCTGGGGTTCACAAAAGGCCAAACAACCATCTGAGTCATTCAGGAAGAAGATAAGGCAGTGTTTGGGTTGTGTTTACTGCAGCATTCTTAGCATGGTTCGTAAACACGTCTTCCCTACGTTGCATCATTGGGCCTTCCAGTAGGTGATGAAAATTGCCCCAAAGAGTGAGTGGCTAATTTGACAAATAAGTGAAAAAGAAAAAGAAGAGTAGAGAATACATTGAAACAAATAAGTTGGCTCGTCTTACTCCCAGAAAATAATTTGCTAGAATGGGGCTAGAACTTTAAAAAGGCTTTTGCATAAACTCCGGGTCTTTATTGGAATGGGCTTATTCAAGGGCCCTTTGGTTACTTTACCTTTTTGTCCCTTGGGAGGGATGAAGGACAGTGGCTTCAAATAGGCCTAGAGCCTGAGAATGAGCCATATGAGATGGTAGGAGGGCAAGGGCGGTAACTGTCCTTAACACACACATGACCTTGACTGATAAGTGTCTGCAGGCCAGACCTTCCATCTCTTCAATCCCTTTGAGACGGATTCCTCAAGTACCATTGTGTAGTGGATCCAAGGTGGCTACCTAGTACAAGCCTCAGTCTTCTTCTCTGTAATGTGGCAATACCTGCCCTAGGAAATTCAACGAGAGGATTACTAGGAATAAAGCAGAGGGGAAAATCTTTCCCTTTTACCTTTCTATGTTCTCAGCTGGAGCCCTGAAACAAAGCACAGATTAAGAGAAGAAAAACAAGGTGATTAACATGTGTACTAGACAAGTAATACATGGGAACACCAATAAATGAGTAACTAAGACAGGTGGCTTGGAACTCAGGCTGAAGTAACATCTTCAACAGACAATGAATTTGTAGAGAAATAACAGAACATAGAAGGTGATTTTAGGCTTCCCAGGATGGTAAACTGTAAGAAGGTAAATATATTGGAAACCAGTGGCAGATCAAAGCTAGTTAGTAAGGTTTATTATGTAAATTTGTCTACAGATGGGTATGAAGTTGTCTGAAGTAGTGTCTAGACAACACAAAGTTGTGTCCAGGGACAAATTTTTGTCCTTCTAGATAGAAAGTCCTGCTTCTGGGCAAATAGTGAGAAGGCACAACAGTTTTTTTCTAACTCCTTTTTCTTAATTGCTTTCAATTCAAAACAGTCTTTTTGCCAAAGTGTTCATATTTGGGGGTTACATATTTTGATTTCCTTCCAGTTCATCTGAGACAATGAGTATGGAAGCTTCCAACATGACTGGAAAATATTTTATGTTCTCTTTTTTCTCTCATGTTCTCTCACTCATGTCCTTCCATCTGTAGTACAGCATCTGTGGGTTGTCATGAAGCAGAGTATGGAAGTTTAAATGGCACCCTTGGCAGTGCTAGCTCAGTAGTCAAGCTTGCTCCCTTCCGCTTGACAATGATCTGCTGCCTGGGAGTCACAAGACCTCTTGGCTTTGTGAGCATCATTTTGAATTTGTCGCAAAGAGTCAGACACGACTCAGCGACTGAACTGAACTGAACTGACTAGTCAAAACAGCAAAATGGTGGGGACTTGCCTCAGGGAAACTTCTGCTCTGAGAAGGAATGGCTCTGAGTCGTAGGAGTGACTAAGAGAGATTCTAGAGGGAAGCCGTTGATGTGTCATGGCCTCATAAGGAATTCATCACTCAGAAGGCTGAGTGAAATTCACTATGACTTTCAGAATGATCTCTCCCAGTTGTTTGGAACTAAAAGTAATAGAACACTTAGGAGAGACATCAGCATAATGAACAAACTTAGAAATGACAAGCCCTGCACTTCTAATAAAACAGAAAATAACACAGAAATGTTAGAAAGAAATAACAAGTCAAACACAATATCTCCCGCCCCATGACAGCAAACCAAGCCTTAACTGCAGTTTCAGTCCCTCCCAGAAATGACCTTTAAAACAGTTAATCTGAAATTTCCTGGTCAATACCAGTGAGCTAACTGCACAGTAAAGACCCCTCCTGTTCCCTTACTCCCACCAAAAAAGGTGACCTGGCCTGAAACAGACCTTTATTTTCTTCTGCTAATAGTTTCTTTCTCTGTCTTCTAAAGCTTTCCATTTTGTACAACTCTGATGGGAGCTGGATTCTGTCTGGCTCATGAATCCTTGAACACAATCAATTGAAACTTCAAATTTACTTGGTTGAATTTTGTGTTTGTGTTTTTTTTTAACAGAAACATCTATGACTTTACAAGGTCACATTGGAAACCTATCTCACAAATAGTGAGTCATAACTATTAAGAGTCTATATTTCACTATTAAGAGTTAGTAAAGCCATGAAATTAAAAGACACTTACTCCTTGGAAGGAAAGTTATGACCAACCTAGATAGTATATTCAAANGGCTGACTTTATTTTTCTGGGCTCCAAAATCACTGCAGATGGTGAATGCAGCCATGAAATTAAAAGATGCTTACTTCTTGGAAGAAAAATTATGACCAACCTAGACAGCATATTCAAAAGCAGAGACATTACTTTGCCAACAAAGGTCCATCTAGTCAAAACTATGGTTTTTCCAGTGCTCATGTATGGATGTGAGAGTTGGACTATAAAGAAAGCTGAGTACCGAAGAATTGATGCTTTTGAACTGCGGTGTTAGAGAAGACTCTTGAGTCCCTTGAACTGCGAGGAGATCCAACCAGTCAATCCTAAAGCAAATCAGTCCTGGGTGTTCATTGGAAGGAACTGATGCTGAAGCTGAAACTCCAATACTTTGACCACCTGACACGAAGAGCTGACTCATTGGAAAAGACCCTGATGCTGGGAAAGATTGAGAGCAGGAGGAGAAGGGGATGACAGAGGATGAGATGGTTGGATGGCATCACCAACTCAATGAACATGGGTTTGGGTGGACTCCAGGAGTTGGTGATGGACAGGGAGCCTTGGCGTGCTGTGGTTCAAGGGGTCGCAAAGAACTGGACACTACTAATCAACTGAACTAAACTGAACTGAGTCGCTAAGAAATATACTACTCTTAGCGATCCCGTAGACTGTAGCCTGGCAGGCCCCTCTCTCCATAGGATTTTTCAGATAAGAATACTGGAGTGGGTAGCCATTCCTTCTCCAAGGGATCTTCCTGACCCAGGATCAAACCCGCATCTCCAGCATTGGCAGGCAGATTCTTTACCATTGAACTATCTGGGAAGCCCATCATTATTGATAGCAGGGATCTTTTGTTATTTGACTACAAATTTTTTCCCATCTAAAACTCCCATATATCCTGGCTCTTCCCTTACCTTTTTAGAACAGTTCCTTAGAGCTATGGAAGGCTGATTCTCTGGGCTATAGTCCTCAGTAAGGTTCCCAAATAAAATATAATTCTCAACTTTTAGCTTATGTATTCTTTTTCAGTTGACAGAGGTTATTTTTGCTCATCAGCTTCTCTGGAATCAGTCTTTCAATGTAGGAGGGTAGTTTAGGAGAGATTGTTAACGTATGCAAAAATAGTTTGTCCCTGATCTCAAGTCTAATGAAATCCAGGTTTCTCTTCATATATCACATATGTATTCTCCAATCATTACCATCATGTGAAGCTACCTGAAGGAGAATGGGCATCACTATTATTTAAAGCCACATAAAGGCCCATTCTTCTTCATACGATCTTGTGTCCTTTTACAACTTTTCCCCAAAGCCCAAATGTGAGGAGTTTCACCTGAACATGTTGTGACTTGGATGTCCAGTCATCAGCCCAGGTTAAGATTTTTATTCTTCAACATTCCCTTTAATCTGAACTAACCATCTGCCCTTTCATATTTGGAACCATCTTAACTCATTTTTATTAGGTAATCATAAAATACCCAGGATCTTGTCCAGTATATAATGTGTTTTGGGGCTTTTTTGTCTTCTACTGATTAAAGTCAGAAGCTACTGGTCTCAGTGATATTCTCTTAGCCTTGTTTTAACACCTAGTACACATATTCTTTGTTCATTAAATCACAACCATCTTTGGCTGACCTTGATCAAAGAATAAAACAAATGCTTCATCTGATTATAGCCCATTGATTTCTTAGCCAGTATAAGATTTAAAAGACATTTAAAAAATCACATGTTTTGTCTTTGTTTATCAACCTTGAAAATTAATTTCAGCATTGCATTTCATTTACTCTTCTGTCCCCTGTAAAAATATCAACAAATAACAGTGGAAGACAGCTTTTCTTGGGTTTGTTTATTGGATTATCTTAGGGCTCTAGTGCAGTCAAATCATCATTAATTAAAATGTGCAAGGCACTCACAGCAAGCATAAATAAAACAGAGTGGAGAAGGCAGCCTCACTTAGTATTTTGCAGGGTGGGTTAGCTTAAAAGGAAAGGCATGTTCTCGATCTTGAAAATCAGGAAAGAGATGCTTTTTTTACTTCATCAAAAGCAAGGAAATATGAAGCCACCACTTTTCCAAGAGAAAGGCCTTTTTTTTCAAGCCCCTATCTGGGTGAACTTTATGATGAAATGAAAGATTATCCTCTGCCATCTGTCACTGAAATCAAGTCTACATTCTAAATCTAAGCCTCAGAGCAGAGAGAAAGTAAAAGAAATTGAGAGACATAAATGTTCTAGGAGCCATTTCACAACAAGTTTATTTCTCATTTGTCTTCATCAGAAGGATTTCAAGATTGGAACATTTAATAGACCTGTCATTGACAGCTGATGGGAAGATTAGTGATCAAAGGTTGGAGATATTTGGAAAAGGAATATGTTCTGCTGTGGGACTGATGGGAAAATGAGGAAGAGAGAGAACTCAGGTCTCGAAATGGAGACTGATTAAGTTAAAAGCCCAAGAAGAGCTACTGTGGGGGAAGGACAACAATGGATTCCACCTCCTCTTGGAGGCAGCATCCTGTATCCATTCAGGGAAAGGCAGACAGCCCTTCAGGGAAACGTGTAGTAGCCAAGTGGCTCTCCTGAGAAAGCCAATTGCAAGTGGCTTCTCACACATGAGGGGTTCAGCTCTGTCTGAGGAGAGCAACTATTTGTCAGTGAAACAAACCATGTGAGGAAGTCATGGCCTTTGTAAAGAACAAGGCATTTGAAACATGATTCCTCTGGTTCTGTCAGAATCAGTTACCAGACATTCATTTCATGGGTATATTTTTCTAGCCTCAGTGAATCCAGGCCCTTCCATAGAATTTCAATCAAGAAATGGAACTGTGGAGAATTTTGTCTTTTCAATTCATAGACTCATTATGAGGTCAGTGAAACTATTGATCCCACTTACATGCATTTACCTCCCACTGAGCTTCTCACCCTCCTCTCCCAAAGCTTACTGATTCATTCCAGAAAGAAAGATGTAGGCATTGCCAGACTACATACTTAAATTTGAACTGACCTACAGTTAAGTTTGAAGCAAATTGAAAGACTCATCTTGCTGGTGGATAGTGCAAGAAAGTCTAGACAGAGATGTCTGTGACCAGGAAGAATGCCACATATGATCCTTAAGACTGGCAAATATTCTAAGCGGGAAAGCTTCAGTGAAGAGGATTCATGGCTGAAGCTCTAAACTTTCTGCAAGTTCTAACTCTGTCCTTCTATTTATGAAGAAATGAGGCCCAAATAAGAGTCCTTCTCCTCTTTTGGATTAAAAGACGCTTGCTCCTTGGAAGAAAACCTATGATAAATCTAGACAGCATATTAAAAAACAAAGACATCACTTTGCCAACAAAGGTCCGTCTAGTCAAAGCTATGGTTTTTCCAGTAGTCATCTAAGGATGAAAGTTGGACCATAAAGATGAGCACTGAAGAACTGATGCTTTCTAGTTGTGCTAGAGAAGACTTTTGAGAGTCTCTTGGACAGCAAGGAGATCAAACCAATCAATCCTAAAGGAAATCAGTCCTGAATATTCATTGGAAGGACTGATGCTGAAGCTCCAATACTTTGGCCACGTGACACAAAGTGCTGACTTATTGGTAAAGATACTGATGCTGGGAAAGATTGAAGGCAGGAGAGAAGGAGGTGAGAGATGAGATGGTTGGAGGCCATGATTGACTCAATCAACATGCGTTTTGAGCAAACTCTGGGAGATAGTGAAGGATAGGGAAGCCTGGAGTGCTGCAGTCCATGTGAGACTCGGCTGAGAGACTGAACAACAACCTCTTCCAGAGTCTGCAGATGTTAAAGCTGGAAAGAAGGTGAATACCATCTAAAGTAGACCTTCCNACAAAGTGCTGACTTATTGGTAAAGATACTGATGCTGGGAAAGATTGAAGGCAGGAGAGAAGGAGGTGACAGATGAGATGGTTGGAGGCCATGATTGACTCAATCAACATGCGTTTTGAGCAAACTCCGGGAGATAGTGAAGGATAGGGAAGCCTGGAGTGCTGCAGTCCATGTGAGACTTGGCTGAGAGACTGAACAACCTCTTCCAGAGTCTGCAGATGTTAAAGCTGGAAAGAAGGTGAATACCATCTAAAGTAGACCTTCCATTTTACAGGTGTCCAGAGGTAAAATAATCTGTCTGTGGTCACAGAGCTGCTTCACAGACCCAGAAGCACCCTGTGATTTTCTCAAGACCCAGTTCACTTCTGTCCACTGATGAACATTCTCTCCTTAACCAAACTCTAGTCAGGCTTCTGTGCNCCATTTTACAGGTGTCCAGAGGTAAAATAATCTGTCTGTGGTCACAGAGCTGCTTCACAGACCCAGAAGCACCCTGTGATTTTCTCAAGACCCAGTTCACTTCTGTCCACTGATGAACATTCTCTCCTTAACCAAACTCTAGTCAGGCTTCTGTGCACTCTCTTCTCAAATAAGCCTGACTTTTAGGCTTCTGTTATTGTCTCTGCATTGTCCAGTTTTAATAAGAAATCCTAAATCATTTTAACCAGAATCTCACACTCTGATTGCCCTAGCCTGCCTTTCAGCAAGAATCCCGTTGGGCTGGTTTAACCAGAATCCTCCCTTACTCCTTCCTCTTACTCATTTCTATTCACTGACCTCCCCCACCCCCAATTTACTGTTGCTAGATTACAAATTCCCACTTTTCCTTTTTGTACTTTGAGTTGGATCCATTGCAGTGGTCCCTATACCTATCATAATGTTCCTGAGTTAAGTTGGCCTTACCATTCTTTGACAAGTGTCATGAATAAATTTTTTCTCCAACACTGTTCTGGGGAACCATTTATTTTCCAATCATTATAAAGGGAAGTGGCAGATATAGAGTCTCTCCATTCTCTATTCTTACAATTACAAAGGATGGAGAAAGAGGACTAAAACATTTAACTAAAAATTAAGTAAGAATTTTAGATTTCTATCAAAAATATATCTTGATTATTGACTAAGAGTTTTCTTTCTTTTTAATAAAATTCTTTCTTGGGACTTCCCTGGTGGTGCAGTGGCTAAGACTCCTCCTTGCTTCTAATACAAGGCGTCAGGGTTCAGTCTCTGGTTGGGGAATTGGATCCCACACGCTGAAACTAAGAGTTCAAATGACACAACTAAAGATCCTGCATGCTGCAACTAAACAAAACAAAAATTTTTTAATTAAAAAAAAAAAAATCCTTTCTTTAAGAGGATGGCCAGATGATACAGAAACTTTCAGAGGGTCTGCTCCTGATCCCACTCCAGTGATTCACATTATTCTTACTCCCATCTTTCATTGCCCTCTGAAATTTCTCAATTATAGCAATGTTACTTTGAAGCTAAGGACATGCTAATTAATTTTTTAATTCTTGTACACAATAGCAAAGTATTATTAAATCTATAATTTAAAAACCTCAGCAATCTGTCTAAAGAGAAAAAAGGCAAGACTGGATTATATACTATTTTGAAAGAAATTAACAAAGCAGCAACAAACGCATTTATGGATTAAAAAAAATTAGTTGGGGGAGCCTGGATAAGAAACAGCTGTAATCAGCGTAGGAGTTATTTTTTTTATTTTTCCAAAGGAATTTGCAAAATTTGTTTGCAAATGGAGCACAGTCTTTGAAACCTTTACCATACTATTGTCATACCTAGTAGACACAAAACATTCTCACCTCCACCAACTTTGGACTCACTTCGAATCATTTACCGAGCTCTAAAGAAGTGTCTTCCATTACAAGAATATGAAAATGAGGTTATATTTTTATCAGAAAGCAACTTATTGAAGCATTGAAAATGAAAATGTACATAAAACATTTGCTAAATGCATCAACCCCTTGGGGGCTCTAATTAACAGTTATGTTGATCTAGATGCAAAAATCTTCCATTTGTTGTCACTTCCAAAAGTCTTGTCAAAGTTGTCATCAGACTGAAGGTCTGACTCATTTTTAGATTATCTGAGCCAGCTGTTCAGATCTGTCAGTTATAATTGTTCTTTTTCTTCTCTAGTCATTTTGGTTAAAATTCCCCTGTCTGCACAGCCCACTAAACCTCCTCCCCCAATTGTCCCAATAGTCACACATGGATTTGGTATTTACCAACGTCCAGTTGTAAACTCTCCTACTACATTCTGGGTCTGGTTAGTCATAAAACAGCTGCTGCTCAGGATCAGTCTAGAATGGGGTGATTTTCCATCCTTTTAAGACTATTTTATAAATTTGTGAGTTTTCTTCTAGATAATTTATTTTCTGTGTATAGATAGAGAGTTCTTCAAGAAAATTAGAGATATCAAGGAAATATTTCATGGAAAAGTGGGCACAATAAAGCACAGAAATGGTATGGACCTAACAGAAGCAGAAGATATTAAGAAGAGCTGTCAAGAATACACAGAAGAATTATACAAAAAAGATCTTCATGACCCAGATAACCACAATGATGTGATCATTCACCGAAAGCCAGACATCCTGGAATACAAAGTCAAGTGGGCTTTAGGAAGCATCACTACGAACAAAGCTAGTAGAGGTGATGGAATTCCAGTTGAGCTATTTCAAATCCTAAAAGATGATGCTGTGAAAGTGCTGCACTCAATATGTCAGCAAATTTGGAAAACTCAGCAGTGGTCACAGGACTGGAAAAGGTCAGTTTTCATTCCAATCCNGGAAACAGTGGCTGACTTTATTTTTCTGGGCTCCAAAATCGCTGCAGATGGTGATTGCAGTCATCAAATTAAAAGACGCTTACTCCTTGGAAGGAAAGTTATGACCAACCTAGACAGCATATTAAAAAGTAGAGACATTACTTTGCCAACAAAGGTCCGTCTAGTTAAGGCTTTGGTTTTCCAGTCGTCATGCAAGTATGTGAAGAGTTGGACTATAAAGCTGAGTGCCAAAGAATTGATGCTTTTGAACTGTGGTGTTTGAGAAGATTCTTCAGAGTCTCTTGGACTGCAAGGAGATCCAACCAGTCCATCCTAAAGGAGATGAGTCCCGGTGTCCATTGGCAAGACTGCTGTTGAGGCTGAAAGTCCAATACTTTGGCCACTTGACGTGAAGAACTGACTCACTGGAAAAGACCCTGATGCTGGGAAAGATTGAAGGCAGAAGGGGACAACAGAGAATGAGATGGTTGGATGACATAACCGAGTCAATGGACATGGGTTTGGGTGGACTCTGGGAGTTCGTGATGGACAGGGAGGCCTGGCGTGCTGTGGTCTAGTGTCATGGAGTCTGGACATGACTGAGCGACTCAACTGAATTCCTGAACAGCCTTGTGTGTTATTGGTGGTTTCAGATATATGTAATTTGAGGTTTTGCTATTTCAAACTGTCAGCAAAAAATATACTCAAAATAGACTGTTAACCAACTAGAAAGTAACATATACCTTCTGTCATCTTGCTGTTTACTTAAGTATAATGTGGGAAGTACAATCACAAGTCAGTACCTATCCCAGAAAGGAAAGATTACTTAGTTGTAAACAAAATGGAGTCTTACATTAATGCCACACAGTGGTTTAACTTGTACTTCTAGAACAGAAATGCACCCTATGGAAAAATACAATGCTCTTTGCTTTCATATGAATTAAAAACCAGAGTTTGTGTGTGAAAATAGTAATAAGCATTAAGCGGCACTTCTGTATTGTTGTATATGCACATTTGCTTTAAAGTAGACTGGACAAACATAAGACCGTTTTATCAAATTTCAAATTACTTGTTAACACACTGCTTTGTCCATGGAAACCTTTCTATGTAGTTTAAGGCTATATAATCTTAATGCTAATCAATCAGAAACCACACCCATCATTCCCTCCAAAATTATAAGCTAAATTTATGAACAAAATTCACTGTAACTTTGCATTCAAATGTTTAAGCAAATGAGTCAAATTAAGTCTCTGTACACAAACATTTACATAACACGGAGGAGATAACTTTCCAAGTTATGACAGTTACCTAAAACTTATCTTTGGAACAGGGCATATGCAACAAGATGGAAGCTGCTTTGCTTCTCAATGTGTATCAATGAACTCATTTTCAAACCCTGTGAATATATTACCAATTCAAAAAATACAATCATAATATGCTTAATATGCTGTTATATTAGTTAGTAGTCTTTTGCCCATTCTCAGCAAAGAATTTGATTGAAAGCAACTGAAAAGAATGATTCTAATCACTTAAAACTGAAAGTAACAGATCTTTACCTTTTCATTATACAACTTAATGTAACTAATCCTGTTATCAAAAATTTTCTTTCCAAGTTCTAGAAATCATTATGCTAGGATATTAAAATTAGTAATAACCTGAGAACAAGCAACAGATGGAAAGACACATCTGATAAAGAACTGTTATCCAAGATACAGAAAGAACTCTGTAGGAAACAAACTACTGGGCCAAAGAGCTTATTAGATACCATATCAAAGAAGATATACAGATTGCAAATTAATACTAAAGATTCATCAAGTTACCATGAGATTTAACTGCACGCCTATTTGAACAGCCAAAACCCGGAACACTGATATCAAATAATGGTGAAGATGTGGAATAGAAACTCTTTCAATGCTATAAAAATGCAAAATTGTACCACCATCCTGGAAGAGTTTGATGATTACAAAACCAAATATATATTCTTACATATTACCTACCCAAGAATTGAAAACTGAATTCCACACAAATCTGCTAATGTTTGTAACAGCTTTATTCATAACTACCCAAACTTGCAAGCAACCAAGATATCCAGTAGGTGTATGGAATAAACTGTGGCACATCCAGAAAATGGATTACTCAACACTAAAAAAAAATGAGCTGTCAAGCCATGAAAAGGCATGTAGAAAGTGATTACTAAGTGTAAGAAGCCAATCTGAAAAGCTGCATATGTACTGCACAATTCCACATGTAACATTTTGGAAAAGGAAAAATTATAGCAGCAGTAAAAAGGTCAGTAGTTGGCAGTTGTATATTATGATGGATTTGTCACTATAGATTTGTGCAAACTCATGGAAAGCACCAATGGTTGACTATAGTTTATGGATTTGTTAATACAGGTTCATCAACTTTAACAAAAGGTTATCACTCTAGTGGTCGATGTTGGTAATACAGCAATGTATGTAGTGTGGGTGAAGAGGGTGCATGGGAAATCTCTGCACTACTCTCTCAACTTTGCTGTGAACCTAAAATTAAGACCTTAAAAAATTTAATACGGAACATCAGTGCCAGGTACTTTTATCATTACTCACAGATGAAGAAGCCTGGTTTTAGGGTCCATTACCTTAACTAGTAAGTCATTTCACCTATATTGCAGTTTTTTCCTTTGCAAATTCTGCTCAAACCATAGGCCCTAGTTTTGCAGATAGATAAAGCCCACTGAAAAAGAGCTATGATAAAGAGACTATCCCTAGGCCATATAGGTAATTCATATCATCACTGTCAAAACATGTCTGGGATGGGGATGTACAAAGTGCAAGGAGAAATGTGGTATTAGTCTTGAAATGCTTTATGTCAGTGTACATTTCAAAATTAAAGCCCATTTGTATATAATCTTGCCTGAGAAACTTTCAGGTTTGAATACAGGAGTCCTGGTACACTTGAATCTTCCTACATACATACTCTGATCCCTTCTCCCCAGCTGATGCTCCTGACAAATCAAACCCTTAAGTCAGATATGTTCTAAATTAATATTTTGCATAAGAAATTATGGAAACATTGCCATAATCTCATGCTACTTATTTCAAAAACCATTACAAACAAGTGAAGCCCAAGAGTCCATCATATTCCCATCTGTCTTCCTTGCACCCAATAAGCCCCTTGGATTTCAAAACCTGAAGATTTAAAAACTTATCAAGCAAATGTTTACAGAGGTAGCACTGAAGGAAAAGTCTTAAAACTTTGAATAATAATTATTTGCCTTCTAACACCACAATTTTTAGCTCAACTGTGATTCAGTATCCTTCATAATTTGAGACACTGTCCTTATCTCATACTTCAACAGCAAAGAACTGTGACAGGTGGTAGCGAATCATCATGGTAAGCACTGAATATTTCCAACTCCATCGAGATGTAATGGTTCTGCTTTTTGGCTTCAGCTATTGCATTGTCCAAGTCAACATACCACTGTTAGCTCTTATTATCTCACATGACACCTGCAAAGACCAAGCCCACGGGACCATCTCAACATTAGAATCAAACCCCAAATAAAACTATGCCAGTTGCTGTAAACCAATTGCAATGCCTCAAGTGCCATTTATAAAGTGAAAAAGAGAAAAGGGAGATAGGATGGAATAGCTGACCTAAATTCTAAGTTTTGATCCTAAAAGTGAATAGTCTTTAAAATTAAACTGCCTATTATGTACCATACAATATGTTTAACATTCATCTCATGGTTCTTACGTGAATGTTTAGGAATGGAAATGAAAAAAAAAAAGATAGCCATGCAAAGTCTATAAACATGACTAAAGTTCAATATCAAACATTTCCTAATTATCCCCCTTTAGGATATCTAACTATGGCTTAAAAACCCAATAAACAAGTGGAAAGTCTCCCTCTGTACATGGCTTTTATTATTTACATAATACAATATAGCATCAATGCTGAATAGCATGATTATGTGCAATACATAAATATGTACTATCTGTACACATCTGCAAATCTAACTTTAGAACTAAGGTACATAAAATTGAAAGCAAAACTGAATGCTTTAAGAAGTAAAAACTAATAAGACTGAACACTGCAATAAATCAGAAGTAGTGCCTTGTGTACACACTTAAACTATTTACAGATGAAAACAGGCATTACCACGACACTAATCTAACTATACTCATTTATATATAAAAAACACAAGTTTCATACATCACAAAAAACCTTCCATTATAACACAGAAGTGATATTACCAGACAAGCATCAGTGAAATATACTGCCTCTTCTAGTTGTTATTGTACAATGCTGTAGATAATGCAGCCCATGCAATACACCCAAGAACACTAGAGTCCTACACCCAAGTACAATTAATATAAAGCAGCCCTCTGCAAGTGGTGCTGGATACCACTAAGAAGTCTACTGCAGCCATGTTGGTTATGATTTTCCATGCAGAAGGGTACAGTTACATTAAGAACTGAAGTCTTTAAAAAAGCTTTAAACATTCTTTCTTGAACCAAAACATTCAACAAAATATGCACATGAAAAATTAACTATTCAGATACCTTTGCAAACTTAAAATTCAGATGCATGTTACTCCATAGAGCTGCTGTATGTGAAAACCAAACGTCGTTTTAATTTCTTCTTGTAAATAAATTAATCCTAGTGCAGTTTTGTTCTACACATTTTTAGCAATGAGAGTAATGCAGACATTGTCTGGTGCAGGCCAGCATAATAAGCTTCAAAGATAGCTCAAGACCCTATTGGGTTGATGCATTTTACTCTTTTAACCAGTTAAACAATGTGTACCTTTCACAGAATGTCTTGACAGTTTTTAGAACACCAATTAACCAGGCTTACATATGGCACCAAACACTGGTTTCATGGAAAGGTCTGATTCTTTTCATAGCTTTCCTCCTGCTTCCAAGGAACATGTGGAAATTAACAGGGTGAAGTTTATGGTAGAAGTAGACTGCCAGTCCTTTTCTGGTGTACCATTTCTTTAAAAAAATACAGGCACATAACACTAGCCAAAGATTATACCTTGATTACATTCCCAAAGGCAGATATGCTGCAAACATGCAGATAGGTATTTCACTTGTTTGGCACGAAGGAACTAAATTTTGTCCTTATTATCTGTGTATTTCAATTTGCTGTGCAGATTTTCATCCAATTTTATTCAGGGGAGGGCATATACATTTTGTAGGGCTGTATCTATCCAATTCTGCCTGTAACAAACACCCAAACATCCTAAAATATCAATTATAAGACAGACAAGTGTAAAGTAAAACTCTGGAGAACATCAAAGGAAAATGGCCATGCATCTGCTCTTTAATGTTTTCCTACGGTATATTAAAATAAAAACAAATTATCAGTCTCTTCACAAGTAGTAATTTATATTCTCTGAATTTTTTCAGCCACAACAACTGGATTCTCTTTTCTGATTTTTGCTGCGGCTTCTGCTTTGTAATCATATGGACAGTTGTGCTTGTCAGAGTAACGGTGAAGTCCACAAAATAAATTTCCACATCGGCAGTCAAACCCTGTACATATAAAAGGAAGTAGAGTCATTTAGGAACTTAAAGCAATTAGAAGAAACAAAGCGTAAGTCAATATAGAAAAGGAACCAGATTTTCATGACTCTCTGTAACATTAAACCAATTGTCATTTTTAATTGTGAAACTGTTTTCAACCTCTTCTGACATGGTTAGAAATACAAGTAACTATCTTCCATAAACTCTGGTAGATATCAAACACAGTAGAAAAATCACAAAGCTCTGGAGTCAGACTGAGTCCAGACTGAACTGGATTTAAATTCTAGTCCTACTGTATACTAATAATGTTTCCGCACATGAAAACTAGAAGACAACCACATACAGTTCTGAGATTTAAAGAAAACAATTAAAAAGTATCTAGAACATTTTGTGTCTGACTCAAAGTAGGTGATTACTGTTTAGTTCAACTACCTCTCCCCCAGAAGAACAAAGGAAAGAGTCAAAAGTGATGAAGTTTTTACTAATCCTACAAAGGAAAATAATTCAGAAGGCCTGAAGTCAGGAAAGGGTTTCATAAGATTAGAGAGACCAATGGAAAGCAAACTCAACTTCTCACTGTCCCCTTTCCAGTCTACTGTGGAAACTTCCTATTCTTGAAAGTTGGCTGTTTTATGTTTAAGACTGACTAATTTTGAACTGTGGTGTTGGATAAACTCTTGAGAGTCAGTCCCTTGGACTGCAAGGAGATCCAACTGGTCCATTCTGAAGGAGATCAGCCCTGGGATTTCTTTGGAAGGAATGATGCTAAAGCTGAAACTCCAGTACTTTGGCCACCTCATGCCAAGAGTTGACTCATTGGAAAAGACTCTGATGCTGGGAGGGATTGCGGGCAGGAGGAGAAGAGGACGACAGAGGATGAGATGGCTGGATGGCATCACTGACTCGATGGATGGGAGTCTGAGTGAACTCTGGGAGTTGGTGATGGACAGGGAGGCCTGGTGTACTGCGATTCATGGGGTCGCAAAGAGTCGGACACAACTGAGAGACTGAACTGAACTGAATTCCATAGGGAGTAACCAGGAGCTCTTGAATACCTGTAAGGCCAACTTTCTTTCTGCACATGAAACACCTGTTCTTCTTTGGTTTGGGCAACTCAGGAGCTTTTTCTTCACTTTGAGAAGTACTGGGCTGAGAAACTGAAGGACTGGGCTGAGTGACAACTGAGAAAACAAGGGTAAAAATTAGAAGTTTGTCAACTGTTTGGCTGACAATTATCTAGTAAGTCAAAAACTAAACAACAGTAAGACTCTGCATGAAAATGTTTAAGCCTGTCTTGAAAGAAAACACATAACATGTATTTTAAGTAGAATCTTTTACTTTATTATCACTCCATTTAAATTCCATTAAACTCACTTTAGGACTGGGAAACAAAATCCTAATTCTAGGTTTTAAAGACCTGAGAGATGTGGTCATCTGCTTAGTTTCCATACTGCAAATACCTAAATGCAATCTTCTTAATAAGGGCAGATTCAAATTCATTACTCATTAAATAAAGCTGCCAACTTCTGAGGTACTGAGCTATAAAGTCATTTTGTTTTTATACTGAAAAGTTAAAAGAAAACCTGTAGATAAACCTAGTAAATTTTGACAAGTAAAACCCAAATCATTAACCTCTAACTCAAGACTCTAAAATTTCACAATTATTGTATCATTTTTAAAAGTGCTTTATATTGTCTTATGCAGAAAACATTGGAAGCCTTTAAAAAAAAAGAAAAAAAAACCCTTCATTTGAAGATTAGCAAGCACTGTCTTTAGGACAATGTACTTGTGAAGCTTAAGGATTTTATAGGCAAAACAAGAATTTTTACAGCACAGCTTTAATTTACTTTGTGATACTTAATGAGAGATATGACCTACTTTTAAAAGTCCGTTTCTCCAGGTAAAAGGGATCTAAGTTTTAAGTTCATTCAAGACATCAACAGAATTTGTCAATATAAAGATAAAACTGCAGTAACTGTGAGTTCATATTACCTCCAGGTTATTTAAAACAAAATTTAATTCTATCTTTATAAAATTATTAATCCAAATCCCAAGAACAGCAAATTGATGAATACAATATTAGAATTACTGCCTAAAGAATAGGCCAACATTAATGCTATCAGCATAAATCCAAACTCTACAGCAAACCAACTGGTTTAATAACAACTTACTGAAATTCTCTCCAAATTTAGAATTCATTTACATTAGTGATATATCCAATGAAATTAACAGTATAATATTAGACCACTGGTAATATTCTAGCTATTACTTATTCCTAACAATCTACCATGGCAACCCTAATGTATTTTCATGATGGTATAATGGAAGGACAGTCTGTGGAATAGTCTAGCGGAGGTAACAGCCATTTCCAGGCTACACCTGAAAACTGGACAGTGGTTCTTAAAACATACACAAGACTTTGGTGGGGGTGCGAGTAAAGAAAAATGATACAGAAAAGGCAGAGCAGCAAAGCGCATTCAGGTGAAGAAATAATAAATGCACAGAAACAGTTACAGATCTAATCCAAGAGTACTGTTCCAAGATTTTGTTTTTTTAAAAAACAAAAACAAATGAAACGGAACGATACTAATTTGGTCAGTTTTTCATCATAAGGATGGAACTTTAAATACCAAATATGGATTCAACCACCCAACATAAAAATTTTCACCTTAGCTTTATCAATCAAGACTTACATGGTTCACATAAGCTTGGCTATGTAACATTAGCAAAAGCAAGCTTCCAAAGCAGATTACATATCCAATGCTATTTTCTCACTAAAGGTTTTAACATTGTGTTCCAGTCAACACTATACCAGGAAATAATAAATTGATCAAATCAACTGTGTGCACCACCACAGAGTATGCAAATCACTGTTCCAGGGTTTAGCAATGAAAAGTAAAAAAGTTGACCTGACAGCAGAGCACAACCAGAAGTGCTTTCTTTAATGTTAAGTTCAGCATAGACTCAGTCACTATTTAATGAAAACCAAAATGCCATTCCACACTGAGCTTTAAACTCCCATAGGGATCCCAGACTTCAACTTGAAAGCTTCAGTGTTCAATATGTTCGTTTGAGTATTTCCTGCAGTATTGACAATATCCAAGACTAAAGAGTTAGCACTTTTGATTATTTTTTCTCCATGGCTTTGCAATTCAATTTTCTTAATTTCTTCTGTTTATGAACAATACCTTCTTTAATGTTTAGATACTTCTAAAATGTACTGGTAACCTAACTTTTAAATTCATTATATTCTTGACATTTCCAGCCTTCACATGATAAAGTTGGCTGATTTATAGGTACAAAGGTAACGAGGAATGGGCAGAGAAGAGATTAAAGAATCAGATAAAAAGCATACCTGGCTCTGACACCTCTGTTTTCGGGGTAGTTACTTTGTCCTCTCTTGAAATGCTCATTTCTGTCATTTGCTGAGTTACAGGCAAGGCAGCCACAGGCATATTTCTATTTGAGTTCAAGCAAACATTTTTAAAGATGTTAAGGGTACTTCTTGGTGAGACACTAAGTTGTCAGTTCAACCTATATATATTATTTCTAGCATGATCAAATGGAGCTAAATACTCTAAAAAGGATGCCCAGCACAAATGTCTGAGAATAAGGAGAGTGATCTGATAAATGGCTCATCAATTCAAGCCTGCATATTTGTATAGGTTACAGTGTTCCATCAGAGCCAACTAGAAATATTTAGCTGTGCCTGTAATTTAAGGGCAAAAGGGACAACTTTGCCAGAATGCCTTATGTAGCAGCACAAAAATCTGTACAGCCTCATTCTCTATAATCTTCACACCTCAATTACAAGAAAAAGCATAGCATTCTCAACACAGTATCCTTGAGGCTACTCAGCAGCAGTGCATTATTATACACATCTTTACTCAATGACCTATAAGCTCATGTATTAAAGGACACTGGAATCCCCAACTGTGCAACACACGCAGGCATCTAGTATATTCACATCCTTATTATAATGTAATATATATGTTGTAACACATCATTATTATTTATTAACATTCATAATTATGTCAGTCATCTTTATTTCCTCCCTGCATTATTATAAATACTCAGAAATGTTTAATCGTACCTTGATTTTTCAGATGTGCTGCCAGCAGCACCTTCACAGTTGTTTAAACTAGCGTCTGCTCTTTGTACAGATGCAGAATCTGAGGTAGGACTATTGGAACCACTAGCTGTCCCTGTTTAAAAAAAGGATTGGTAAGAAATGAAGCAACAGTAGAAACACTCATTATCAAAACTATTAATAAGTAACAAATACTTGCATTTAATTAGGTTAGTGACAAGCACTTTTTCACTGTGCCGCTTAAGTGATATCCAAACAACAAAAAATATAAATAAAAAAGTCATAGCCAATAAAACCTCAAAAAGGGAAAAGAAAAAGCTAGAAGATGCTTGCAGATGTCACTCAGTCCTCATACAGTCATTCCAAGTACTTGGTTGTTGCTTTAAGTTTCAAGCTTTTCTCAGGTCTTCTCTCCTTGGACTGTAAGCACTGATTCTCATTCTGAGGCCCCAATTCTTGGTTGTATATTTTGCAGCCACCAGTTCTTCAAATGTGTTATTTCTTGGAAATAACTTACCCATTGGGCTCATTCTGCCACTATTCTGCTGCCTCTGAAGATGTTCTTTGTAGCAAACAGAACACATTCCATTTGTCCTAGGATTTCCATAAAAGCCACATCCTGTACTACACAGCATGGGCCCTGGGGTCTGGTTAGTCTCCTGAGCCATTTTTCTGCTATAAACAGAACAAAATCAAAATTTTAGAAACCAGAATTTAGTGGAAAAAAAAGAAAAAAAAGAAAACCATACAATCACTAAATTAGCACGATAGTCATCATTTATCTTTGTCATTTCTAAACACTGGATTTGTCTCTAACAAAGGCCTAAATTGTGTTATTAATCTTTAAATTTGGCTAAATTATGAATGTTTTGTTGCCTTTATAAAACAAAGTACGTGAAAGGAACTGTTTTAGCTTGATAAACAATGATCTATCATGACTTGACATTTTTAGGACAAAAAAATTCTATCATTAAACATTAAAATTTCACCTGTCACTGTTTAATTCCTGAAAAGGTCACCCTTCCATTGTTTAATTCTTTAAACACAAAATTATGTTTTAATCAATTTTTCTAACTGGTATCTTTAAATCACTTTTTGTTCTCCTACACTACAGGCAGACCATTTCAAATCATCAAAATTAACTGATTCTTCATATCTACTAGTGGTTCTTTAAACTAGTAGTATACAGAAGCAGCTCTAAAGGTTTCTTAAAACACCTGAACATACTGGGTCCTCGTAATTAATTCAATCCTGCTGCAGGGCAGAGCATGGGTACTTTTTAAATGCTTCAACACCTAAAGCATATAGGACACTGAAAAGAGAGCTGGTAGATCATCTAGCTCTTCCTGTTGCCCTGGCACCAAAAAGTGAAGCTCTGTAAGAACTCAGGGGCAGTTGCCTAGGAAATTTCTTTTGATCTACATTTGACATGTGAAATCTGGGTCTAAGTATACTTTAAAGCTAGTGCCTAGAAACCTGCAAAGCACAAATTTTCAGCCACAGATTTCTTAACCAACAGCTCTATTAAAACTTGTAACAAGCGTTTGTCTTCCTCATGCCAGAAAATGAAACTTTTCCAAGCTAAATTTCAAGATAGCAAAGTAAAGCAATATGCACAATCTTTAATAATGGCTAATATTCAATGCTAGGTTACCAGGAACAACTTAATATAACCTTGCTATTCCAGAAGCCTTCTTAAAATCTACACAAATACAGTAATGTTTTGCTAAATTGAGTAAAATTTGCTGAGTTAACAGAACATAAATATTTAAGAAAAAAATTTTAAAACCCTGGAAGGTTTCCTTGTCACCTATAATTGTGTATGAATGTACAGAAAGCATATTTGGGCATTTTATCAAAGGGAGATTGTGTGTAATAATTCTGGTCATTGTCATTTAACTGTACCTAAATGTTGACAATAGAGATGACTTACAAGTTATGAACATTTCAGGTGCATATAGGAAAGTACTTCCAACTAGAGCTTGTTACTTCCTAGAATTTCATGTTGCCTTTTTCCAACCAGCACAAACTAGGATACTCTCTTTAGGGAGTTATCATAAAGTATTAACAAATATTAACCAAAATTACACAAAGGAAGAGGACTAACCAAATTTGATGTGGCCTGAATCCTGACAATTATTCCCCCAACCATTTAAATGATAAAAAGACATATTTCAAGCCAATGAACCTTGCATGGAAATTGACCAATATTTGTAACTTACTTCAGACAACAGTACTAATTTAGTTAACACCATCTCTTTAAATAGTAAGTGGAATTCAGCTGACTCATTTTGGAGCAGGGTAGTGTAAACATTTCAACATTACTTAGGAAGTTTATTGATAAACACTTTCAGCTGAGTTTTTAAGAGTTTGAGTATAATGTGCCAAAAAAAAAAAAAGCATTGTGCATTTATTTGCATGCCCACCATGCAAAATATGTGAATCTTTGCCCTATGCAAAAAGGAGGGCCACTCCTGGAAGTCCTCTTAAGAATTATGCTTAGCTTACCTGCTATATTAACTTTTGCTATCATCTGACAAGTGGCTTAAAGAGTAAACTGGCCTAAAAGTCAACTTACATTAACATTAATCTGATTCTAAAAATCTTTTGTTTGTATAAATGCAGGTGGGGATCTTAACCTAATGATTTCACATGCAAAGTATTCCAACTTTCTTCAGAAAATCACATCTACCTTCAATTTACCATAAATAGCCTCCAAACCGAGACACAGGAGATAACAGGATATTAGTCTTACACATGGCTGTCTCATCTTGTAGACTTTTCTCCCCCTAGAAAGGCAGCTTTTAAATGCCATCACAAGTGCACAGCTTGCCTTAATATTTCTCAGAAGCTTAGATCACATGGGCGGGCGCTTCAGCCTGTCACAAGGCTGCAATGTGACAGGCTGAGCTGGATGGAGGCTCTCACATAAAGCCTAGTCAACAGGGGCCTCTGAAATCAGCTTCTATTTATATCTCAGAGGCTGCCAACTCCTACACAACCCCAAGAACTAAAGATGCAGCACTTGTATATCCAATATAAGCAAACACAACAAAAAGATGCCATTAAGGTTGTTAGTTTTTTGCAAGTATCACCAAAAACTCAAAGACACAACGGTCAGAGTTGTTTTATAAAACCCAAGCACAACGAAGACAGCACAAAGGTAGAAACAACCCTCCTGTTTAGTGGCAATTTTGAGGTGGGTGTGGGGAATAAGTTGCCCTATTTGTATAAGTTTACCTATTTGTATTTTAGAAAAATTACAGTACCATTATTACTTAGCATCTATAATAAAGTTGTTAGAAACTTGAGCATTCATTGTGTCAGCTCTATCAAATATAGGATGAACTGTACCTGTGTGTACATATACTTTACAGTTTGCGGCCTCCTCTAATTCATAGCTAAAAAACAAAACCCAACAAGACAGGAGCATGTAACTGAAAAATTCTCCAGCCTCAAACATAAATAAAAAAGGCTTTAACAACTATATGAGTTTAGTTCTCTCAGGTGCACAAGACGTTAAGAATGTTCACCCTACCCGGAGTTGAGACTAGAGTTCTAGTTTCTAATCTACCTCTAACTAAGCCAGTGACCTTGGGCAAGCCCTTATTCTCCACATCTCCGTTCCCTCTTGCCAAATGGAGATTACTGTGATTTTAAAGGCTCCTTTTCAGGCTTAATACAGAGCCTGAGAGAGAGAGAAAATACGGGAGATTAAAACATCTCTCGAGGGGGGCATTTTTAGAACACTTGAAAAAATAAAATTTCAGTATTTTCACCAATTCAGTTCTGAATCCCTACTTTAAAAATCAGGAGTAAAATAAAGATTCACTTAATTTTTTTTAAAAGACTGTAAATCACCCAAAGGCCAAGTTAAAGAACAGCGGCTCTATGACCTATATACTACTACTGTGTTCTTAGACCAGATTAATAGGAAACATTCAGTCAATTATAACCCAGGTCTTTTCCCAAAACTCAAGATCCACGGAGTGCGTGGAAAGAAAGCAAAAAATTTCACGCTCATCAGCCTAAATGCACGAAACAAAGGGGAAGGTGCTCCATTTCCTTCATGAAAAGGATCTCCGGCGAGAAACGCAGCAACCTGGGTAAAACTGAACCACCACAGATTAAGTCCCTATCGCCCAACGTTCCAGGAAATTTTGAAACAAGTTCGAATCCCACTGGTCCTCTACCCCTACCCCCATGCCCTTCCAAGCAGAGGCCTCCTTCAGGAAAGCCCAGCAGGGCCTTCTCCAAAAACCACTGAGTCATGCAGAACAGCAGTTCCGGAGGCCAAGCAGGCCCCTCACCCTGCTGGTCCCTCGCCGACCCCCGACCCCGAAAGGCTCGGAGGAGGAGGCGGAGAAGGGGGGTGCGACGGGCAAGGGGTTGGGGGCGCGGCCGTCGCCACCGCCTCTTTGTCTTTCCCGGTTCGACGGCCCAGGCGGGACGCCACCGCGGAAGGCAGCCGGGATGGATTTGAGCGAGGCCCGGAGCTCGAATCTCCTCGAGGCCGCACGCCGGGCATTTTTTCTCCGACCGTGCGTGTGCGAGCGAGTCCGGGGCACAGGGAACCGGCCTCTGGTCACGACGACAGGATGCCGCCTCCGTCTTTGTGCTTCCTGAGCTGGTAGGCGGGCTCCCCTCCCCCTGACGCCGCCATCCGTGGGCCGCTCGGGCTTCGCCGGCTCGCGGCGCCTAGTCCCCCACTCCCACCCGCGGCCCGGCACGAGCAGCCGGGCGCCTTCCCCTAGCCCCGTGCTACTTACTCTTCGACCGCGAGAGCCGGGCTCGCGCACGACGCCGGCGAGGTGGGGACCGGGCCGAGCTCTCCGGGAGGGGCGAGCCGGAAGCCCTAGAGCCGCTGCCGCGGGCTGGAGCCGCAGGCGGAGGTGGCGCCGCCGCCGCCGCGGGGTCCTCCTTTGTTCCCGCAGCAGCCCCGAGCGTGGCCGGGAGACGCCGGAGCTCGGGAAGTGGGGGGAGGGCAGCGGTGGGGGGAGCGGCGGCGGAGGAGGAGGGGGCGGAGGGAGCAGAACAGAAGGCCGCAGCGGCTAAGGCTGCCCGCTGCGCTCGCCCGTCGTCGCCTCACACCTTCACCGGCCGCGAGTTTGGTTGACTCCGAGGACGAGCGGGGCACGCGCAGCTAAGCCCGGGGACCGCAAGGGCCCGCGAATGGCGCTCTCTGTGGCTTCGCTACTGCCGGGGAAGCTGTGCAGCTCCCAGAACGACGAGCCCCAAACGGTGATGCAGGCAGGTCCGCGCTCCGGCCGACTGACGCGTTCTCTCCGCCCCGCGCTGGAAAGAGGGAGGGGGGCGGGGTCTGTGCGTCAGCGAAAACCCCGACGGCGGCGGCGGCGGGGAGCGCCTTGACGTCACGTGCCCGACGCCTCGCCTCTGCCTTCAGTCACCCGGCCGGGGAGGCGGGGCTGAGCCTGACCGCGCTGCTGTTGCGCGGAGCCTAGTTACTGGCCAGGCAGCCGGCTCCTGGGTGGAGCTGGAAAGAAATAGTCCTGTGGAGGATGCGTTTCTATTTTTAGCCCGATTGTCCGCCCTAAGCCTTTCGTCTTCCGATTTTCTCAGTCAAGCCCGCTTTTCGCTCTCTGAGTTCTTACGCTTTGTCTAGCGTCTTGGGCAGACGTTTCCCTTCCCTCCTTATTCTCCCTCCTCACCCACCCGTCCAGAACGAGTTAGAAGGATTTGCTTCGAGAAGAGAAAAATAAACCGCTCTTTGCTTCTGGGTCTTTCCGCCTGTTTATGAAGCTTCCAAGTCCAGTTCCCTCACACCCCTTTCGATTCTAAAGTCCAACCTGAGCATTGCCCTGATGCTACCGGGAAGGAGTGGGGCAAGGCTCCACTCGCTTGCTTCCTCGCTCGCCCAAGGTCACGGGTGGTTGTGCAGAGTCAGGAAAGGCTCGCCGGACTGGCTGCCAGCCCTCGGCCCTGGCGTCACGGTTCTGAACAAACTGTTTTGGCCAGCATGTAAAATCCCTGGAAATTGTCTATTCCAGCAAAGCCTCGTGAACTGGGAAAGCACCAAATGTTCTACTCTAGAAATGAAGCTAAGGGACAAACAAGCTAGACCTGAGAGAGATCAATAAGGAGACGCTGTAAGAGGAAGTTCAAGAGGGGGCAATTCAGAAATGAGGCACATGCTCCGACTAGTTTGAAAGGGCGAGTTAACCAAAAACACCGAGAACCTTTTCAAAGCACCAACAAAAAAATACCCCATTTGCAGCTGGCCTCGCCAGGTGACTTTTGTTCAACTCAAAAAACAAACAGTAAGACAGAAAGGACTTGTGAAATTTCCTGGTAAACAATAGCCTGATGGTGATTGCAGCCATAAAATTAAAAGACGCTTACTCCTTGGAAGGAAAGTTATGACCAACCTAGACCGCATGTTAAAAAGCAGAGACGTTACTTTGTCAACAAAGGTCCGTTTGTTTAGTCAACGCTATGGTTTTTCCAGTAATCATGTATGGATGTGAGAGTTGGACGATAGAGAGCTTTTGAACTGTGGTGTTGAAGACTCTTCAGAGTCCCCTGGACTGCAAGGAGATCCAACCAGTCCATCCTAAAGGAGATCATTCCTGGGTGTTCGTTGGAAGGAGTGATGTTGAAGCTGAAACTCCAGTACTTTGGCCACCTGATGCGAAGAGCTGACTCATTTGAAAAGACCCCGATGCTGGGAAAGATTGAGGACAGGAGGAGAAAGAGAAGACAGAGGATGAGATGGTTGGATGGCATCAGCAACTCGATGGACATGGGTTTGAGTGGACCCTGGGTGTTGGTGATGGACAGGGAGACCTGTCATGCTGCGGTTCATGGGGTTGCAAAGAGTCGGACACGACTGAGCGGCTGAACTGAATGAAGAAATAGAAACGATGTTTAGGGCGTGTAATAGTCTTTGTTAGAGGGGAGTGGGAGGTCCCTTCCTTGTTTCCCAAGCTTGCTGATCAGAAAAATCACCTGGACTAATTGGTTCAGTTAAGTCTCTCAGTCGTTTCCGACTCTTTGCAACCCCATTGACAGCAGCACGCCAGGCTTCCCTGTCCATTACCAACTCCTGGAACTTATTCAAACTCATGTCCATTGAGTCGGTGATGCCACCCGACCATCTCATCCAATGTCGGTCGTCCCTTTCTTCTCCAGCCTTCAATCATTCTCAGCATCAGGGTCTTTTCAAATGAGTCAGTTCTCATCAGGTGGCCAAGGAATTGGAGTTTCAGCTTCAGCATCAGTCCTTCTAATGAATACTCAGGACTGATTTCCTTTAGGATAGACTGGTTAGATCTCCTTACTGTCCAAGGTACTCTCAAGAGTCTTCTCCAACACCACAGTTCAAAAGGATCAATTCTTTGGCTCTCAGCTTTTTTTATAGTCCAACTTTCACATCCATAGGTGACTACTAGAAAAACCAAAGCTTTGACTAAGTGGACCCTTGTTGGCAAAGTAATGTCTCTGCCTGTTAATGTGCTATCTAGGTTGGTCATAGCTTTTCTTCCAAGGAGTAAGGGTCTTTTAATTTCTTGGCTGCAATCACCATCTGCAGTGATTTTGGAGCTCAAGCAAATAAAGTCTGTCACTGTTTCCTTTGTTTCCCTATCTATTTGTCATGAAGTAATGGGAAACTGTTTACTTTTAAATAATCAGCTAGACTGCTCCCTTGTAGATAGTTTTGGTTGTTTGGGATGGAGCTCAGAAACTTGCATATTTAAGTAGTGCTCCAGGTGATTCTTCTTTAAGTTTTGTGTATTTAGGAGGATGCTGTCTTGTTGCCCTGTGCCGAAATTTCCAAATCAAACAGTCCTCTGCCAAAGTAAGCAGAATACCTAAAACATAACTGAACGTTTTCTTTACAGTTTAAAGTTTTTCAGTTCAGTTCAGTCTCTCAGTCGTGACTCTTTGTGACCCCATTGGCTGCAGCATGCCAGGCTTCCCTGTCCATCATCAACTCCTGGAACCTACTCAAACTCATGTCCATCGAATTGGTGATGCATGTCCATCAACTTGGTGGTGCCACCCAACCATCTCATCCTCTGTCGTCCCCTTCTCCTCCTGCCTTCCATCTTTTAAAGTTATTGCTATAAGCAATTAATGTATTAGAGATAGAAGTAGTTTCAGACACTGGTCCCAGGACCATTGGAATTGACTTTCTTGAGTAGACAGGTTAGTAAAACTTAGTAGCTACCATTTACAGACCATTTTGGAGGCTAAGTATTTTCCGTTTAGGACTTCATTTAATCCTTACAGGAATTCACTGGGATAGGTACTGATATATTCGTTTTTACAGATAAGTGAATAATGCCTAAAGAGGATAAGTGACTCCCTTGAGGGACTGAAGGACAGGGAATCAATAGAGGTGGTTTTTAATGAGGACAAAAATAACTTGGAAATTTTCCCCTTCCCCCATTTTAGTTATTAAAAAGTGAAACAAGATAATCTCTGATGATGTGTTATTAAAAAAAAGAAAAAAAAATAACCAAGGCAAGCTGGTTATTTAATAATGTATTGTGTAGTTTATGTTATGTAGCACCCTCTGATAATTTGTCTTTTCTACCAACCATTTATGATTTTCTGTATGAGACTGTTTCAAACAGGAATATACCTGGAATTGAGCCTAGTCTTTAACTACTCTAGTCCCTCTCAAAGTATAGTCCTCAGATCAGCCGCATCAGTACCACGTGGGCACTTGTTAGAAACAAAATTTCTCAGACCCCACACTGGACCTGTGGAAACACAAACTCTGAGTGAGATCACTTTGTCCAACCTGTTAAAACAGGTTCTCCATATGATTCTGATGCATGCTGAAGTTTGAGAACCGCAGAATTACCCCACCATACCATAGGAGATCTCTGAGATGTTCACACCATGAGAAGGAAAAAGTGAAAAAAATTTTTTTCTCATATTACTGTCATTAGTGTAACAGATTAAGGGATATGCCTCTAAGAAGTGTTTTGGTTTTGGAGTTCTGAATTTTCTATTGGACTGTAAAGACAAACTGTAGAACACCAAATATATGATCAGTTCAGTTCAGTCGCTCAGTTGTGTCCGACTCTTTGCGACCCCATGAATCGCAGCACGCCAGGCCTCCCTGTCCATCACCAACTCCCGGAGTTCACTCAGACTCATGTCCTTCGAGTCAGTGATGCCATCCAGCCATCTCATCCTCTGTCATCTTCTTCTCCTCTTGCCCCCAATCCCTCCCAGCATCAGAGTCTTTTCCAATGAGTCAACTCTTCGCATGAGGTGGCCAAAGTACTGGAGT
>SJYV01017927.1:260308-370980 GCA_006410875.1 Neotragus pygmaeus
ACAATATACAGCCTTGACATACTCCTTTTCCTATTTGCAACCAGTCTGTTGTTCCATGTTCAGTTCTTACTGTTGCTTCCTGACCTGCATACAGATTTCTCAAGAGGCAGGTCAGGTGGTCTGGTATTCCCATCTCTCTCAGAATTTTCCACAGTTTATTGTGATCCACACAGTCAAAGGCTTTGGCATAGTCAATAAAGCAGAAATAGATGTTTTTCTGGAACTCTCTTGCTTTTTCCATGATCCAGCAGATGTTGGCAATTTGATCTCTGGTCTCTCTGCCTTTTCTAAAACCAGCTTGAACATCAGGAAGTTCACGGTTCACGTATTGCTGAAGCCTGGCTTGGAGAATTTTGAGCATTACTTTACTAGCGTGCGAGCTGAGTGCAACTGTGTGATAGTTTGAGCATTCTTTGGCATTGCCTTTATAGAATGCTCTTAATATAGTGTGCAAAAGGGCTGTCACCATGCTTGTTAGAGAAGGTTGAAACCTATGCAAAAAATTACAGGGAAAGTGGGGCATGCTCTAATTGTGGTGTTATTAATTGACTGTTGAAAAATACCTCTTGCAGAATTTTATTACATTGGACATACCAAGTGACTCGTACTGTGTGTTAGTCGCTCAGTCATATCTGACTCTGCGACCCTGTGGACTGTAGCCCAGCAGGCTCCTCTGTCCCTAGAATTCTCCATTCTTAAATATTCCTTGAAAATAACACTGAATTATATTGTATTCATTTTTTCTTATAAAATGTTATGCACACTTCCTACATTCTAGGTACCCACTGAACTGGGTGCTGGAATATACATTGGTGAGAAAAATTGATCTTACCCTTTTTGTCCTGAATCTTTCTGTCATATTAGGGAGAAAGACATCAGCAATATTATCACATAAATATATTAATATGAGNCTAGGTACCCACTGAACTGGGTGCTGGAATATACATTGGTGAGAAAAATTGATCTTACCCTTTTTGTCCTGAATCTTTCTGTCATATTAGGGAGAAAGACATCAGCAATATTATCACATAAATATATTAATATGAGGAGAAGGCAATGGCAACCCACTCCAGTTCTCTTGCCTGGAAAATCCTATGGACGGAGGAGCCTGGTAGGCTGCAGTCCATGGGTTGCTAAGATTGGAACACTACTGAGTGACTCGACTTTCACTTTTTACTTTCATGCATTGGAGAAGGAAATGGCAACCCACTCCAGTGTTCTTGCCTGGAGAATCCCAGGGACAAGGGAGTCTGGTGGGCTGCCGTCTATGGGTCGCACAGAGTCGGATAGGACTGAAGTGATTTAGCAGCAGCATATAAATATGAACTGGTAAACTCTTTGAAAGATACAAAAAGCTTTCAGAGCATACTGGAGAAGGGCATGGGAACCCACTCCAGTATTCTTGCCGGGAGAATTCTATGGACAGAGGAGCCTGGTGGGCTACAGTTCATGGGGTCACAGAGTCAGACAAAACTGAGTGACTGACACACATGGGAGCATATAACCCATGACAATGGATGCTGAAACTCACCCAGATCTGAATTCCATTGCCAGTCATCCCCATCACCAGTCAGCCCCAATCACAATGGAACGAGGCGTACTTCCTTAATGTAGTTGGCTATAGCAAACTGGCATGTCCTATGAGAAAGTTGAAACAGTTTTTATTCTACTTAAAAATTCAGGTAAAGTCATTACAAGTTCACTAATATTTTTCACTGAAATATAGGGATGAGCCAATAGAGGATTAATAATTGGAGAAGAGCAAATTAAATTCAGTTTCTTAGAAAGTAGAAACTGACATCCTTTAAAAATAGCAATAAAAATTATTAGTCCAGTGTAAAATGTAAAAGACCTGAAGTTATTTTAGTTTGATATGTAGCTTTCTATTCTGAAATAAGAATTGCTTCTATGGCATAATTGTAATACTCTGTCATCGCTATTACTTTTTTTTTTTTTTTAATCTTTTTGTGCCTGAGTAGAGCTTGGTGAAGCACAAAGTCTTTGCTGGGGTTTTAAAAACCATTAGGTGTCATTTGATATTCACATGGTATCCTTCTGTCTCCTTTCTTCACCCTTTCCCAAATCTCAAAGATAAAGGTAACAAGACTCAATTGTATTTTTATTATTTTTAAAATTGTATTTTTATTATTCTCAAATAGGATAAAAGGATTTAGTTTTGTATTTAGAGTGATTTGCTGTGAATTAAATATTAAGAGAACATACCGTTATTTAACTAAATTTGTTTTCCTCTTGTATAATATTAATTAAAATATCAGTTAATCCAATGGATTGGTTTTAGACTTAGCTCAACAAGTGATTGAATATTTTTCCCCAGGAAAATGATCCAACAGGTAGAAATTTAATTATTGTATAGACCTTTTGGTAATTTTAAAGCTGTAACTATTTACAATGGAAAAACCTTGATCTAAGAATCTTCAAAAAAGTAACATGAATGGCTTACCTAATTAGAGAAGACTTTTAGACACAATCCAGAAACTGTTAACATCAGTTCGGTTCAGTCACTCAGTCGTGTCCAGCTCTTTGCGACCCGGTGGACTGCAGCACACCAGGCTTCCCTGTCTATCATCAACTCCTGGAGCCTGATGAGACTCATATCTATCCAGTCGGTGATGCCATCCAACCATCTCATCCTCTATCATCCCCTTCTCCTCCTGCCTTCAATCTTTCCCAGCATCAGGGTCTTTTCCAGTGAGTCAGTTCTTTGCATCAGGTGGCCAAAGAATTGGAGCTTCAGCTTCAGCATCAGTCCTTCCAATGAATAGTCAGGACTGATTTCCTTTAGGATGGACTGGTTGGATCTCCTTGCAGTCCAAGGGACTCTCAAGAGTCTTCTCCAATACCACAGTTCAAAAGCATCAGTTCTTTGGCGCTCAGCTTCGTTATGGTCCAACTCTCACATCCATACATGACTACTAGAAAACCATAGTTTTGACTAGACAGATCTTTGTCCACAAAGTGATGTCTCTGCTTTTTCATATGCTGTCTAGGTTGGTCATAGCTTTTCTTCCNTGGCATCACCGACTCAATGGACATGAGTTTGAGCAAGCTCCAGGAGTTGGTGATGGATAGGGAAGCCTGGCTTGCTGCCATCCATGGGGTCACAAGGAGTCAAACACAACTGAGTGACTGAACTGAACTGAACTGAGAAGATATATCTCAGAAATTCAATTAAGACTTGAAAAACTGAAAGCCAAAATCCAGTCTCTAATGACCACATACAGTTGATGTGGATTTGGGTTCCTCACAACTTGCTGCATTCACACCCTTGCCTTGGCCTCATCTTGGGATTTATTTGCCGGTCCCTTGTCTTTGGGTGACTTACCATGGCCAACAGAACAGGATAGAAGCGTCAGCATGTCATCTCCAAGTTTAGACTTCTTGAAGTCTTGCATATTTTATCTGACTCTTGTGCCTCTGTTACTTCTTGAGCCAGAGAAGAAGCTGCCCTGACTAACTTGCTGGTCCAAGGAGGCTGAGAGGCATACAGAGCAGAGCTAGCACAGACCTGCAGTGGGAAGCAGAGGTGCCCCAGCCACCTGAACCTAGACCAGCTGGGACCCAACCAAACCAACCCATAAATCTGTGAAAATAAATGGTTTTTCTTCCACTGAGCTTTTATATAAATTATATATTTGGAATTTAAGGATTTGCTATAATTCAAAAAGACCAGATAGATTCTCAGTTCAGTTCAGTGGCTCGGTTGTGTTTGACTCCTTGCGACCCCATGAACTGCAGCATGCCAGGCTTCCCTGTTCATCACCAACTCGCGGAGCTTGCTCAATCTCATGTCTATTGAGTCGGTGATGTCATCCAACTATCTCATCCTCTGTCATCCCCTTCTATGTTCAATCTTTCCCAGCATCAGGGTCTTTTCAAATGAGTCAGTTAGTTCTTCCCATCAGGTGGCCAAACTGTTGGAGTTTCAACTTCAGCATCAGTACTTCCAATGAATATTCATGACTGATTTCCTTTAGGATGGTCTGGTTGGATCTCCTTGCAGTCCAAGGGACTCTCAACAGTCTTCTTTAACACCACAGTTCAAAAGCATCAATTCTTCAGTGCTCAGCTTTCTTTATAGTCCAACTCTTACATCCATACATGACTACTGGAAAACCAGAGCTTTGACTAGACAGATCTAAATAAATCTTAGGTATTACTAACAATATCTCACCAGGATTATTTTTTCTTCCAGTTTAAGATATAATTGATATACAGCACTATATAAATTTAAGGTATATAACATAATGATTTGACTTATATAGCTCGTGAAATGATTATCCCAAAGTTTGAAAGTAAAAGTCACTCAGTTGTGCTGGACTCTACGACCCCATGGGCTATACAGTCTATGGAATTCTCCAGGCCAGAATACTGGAGTGGGTAGCCCTTCCCTTCTCCAGGGGATCTTAGGTATAGTCTTTACCAGCTGAGCCACAAGGGAAGCCCATCCCAAAGTTTAGTAAACATTGATCATTTAATATAGATACAAAATTAAAGAAATGAGGGGGTGAAAAAATTTTTTCTGATGAGAGCTCTTAGGACTTACTCTTTCAACAATTATCATATATAACATATAGCAATGTAAATTATATTTATCACATTGTACATCAGATCTCTATTACTCTTATAACTAAGATTTATACCTCCTGACTACCCACATCTAAATCCCAAGGGAAGGTGGAAAGCTAGTGAATGATGACACTTTTGATACATTTGAAAAAGAACTGTTGAATGATATATGAGCAAGACTTCCTGGTCAAGGGAGAATAAGTTAGGAAAATAAGCAAAGTAATTTTTGACGCATGTACATCTCTAGCACTGACCCAGATGAGGGAGGGTCTATAAGCAGAGGTATGTGTGCCACCCGCTTGAGTAGGGCCTCTGAGTACTTCCTTCCAAGCAGTTCCCCTGCACAGAGGCAGGGCATTTATTCTGTTCTCCACATTCACCATATGAGGCTCCATGATGCTGCATCAGGGCCTGCCCGCTCAGATTTATCAGACTGGCACAGAGCCCCAAGAAAAGGAAAGAAGTATCAAAACGTGTCTTTAGCCCTAAGGGTCATATTGAATGAGCATGAAGGACACTATAGCAGCATCCCCAACAAACCAGTGACTGAGGACTGACAAGATGATGTACCATCAGCAGATCCAAGATGTAAAACTAAGGAAGAGACTCTCCTCCACAGACCCACCTGACAGTCCTTGGCAATAAGCCCCTGGAATTCATACACAATACAATCTTAACAAAATGGAAGAAACTAGGAACTGATTGAGATGAAGTTTCTGCCACCTGAAGGAATGGGGGTTTGTAAAAGAAATTAAGTTCAGTTATTTAAAAAAGAGAAAGTTTTATCTCACAAAGGACTTCAATAATCTATGTTTTCTATTTTTAAAAATCTGAATCAAACCAGACAAAACAAAATTCATCAAGCTGATGGTAGGTATTCATTATACTATTTGATAGATCTTAGATGGTTGAACTATTTTAGAAAAGAAATATTGCAAAAGAAAATATATTTATTCCAATCCTGAATCTATGGACTAAAATTTGCCTCCTGAACCTTAGCATCTGTTATGATTTAGGCAGTATCCTTAGTGCTTTTAAGTGCATCACCTCATTGAATGTTCATGGCACCCCTCTTGGGTAGATGCCAATTATATTTTTCATTTTACAAATAAAGAAAGGAAAGCTAATTTAAAGAAACATTATAAAAAGAATATTTTCTTATTCATCTTGATCAGATTTTTAAGATGTAGAAATAGTTGGGGTTTTTTTTAAGAAAATAAATAGAAAAAAATCATTTAAGAGAGTCAAAATGAAAAGACTCAAACAGGAAGATTCCAGTGAGGCCTTCAAACCAGCACAGGAACAGGAAGGGATTGGGTAATGAAGCAAAAACTTCTCTAGAAAGCGATTTTTTTCCATGCATAAAATGAAAGGTATAGAAGAAGTTACAGCAGGTAAGGGAAGAAGGCCTCAATGGGCTCTGGTGTATGAGGGTGAACAGGGAATGGTATGAGAGGTGGTGGTGGTGAAAACAGGACTCAGCGGAAATACAGACTGTAAAAATACTGGCATTTATGTACTTGCGTATAAATAGTCACTGCTCTAAAATGTACTCCCTCCCCTCTTGTCCTTCTCCCAAGGGCCCCAACTCCCAGTGAGCCAGCAGCTAGCCAGCAGGACACTAAGGCACAGCTCCAGAGCTGGGACCAGGCCTGGAATGACTCCTTGGTGGCTCTGCACACTGGTTATTAAATTGTTTTTATATCACACCTAGTGATAATCCTTATTATAATCCAAGCTATATTCTTTCTGAACTCATCAACAAAGGCACATTTGGGCAGTCTCAACTTTCTGTGTGTTAAGAAATCTTCAAAAGATGACTGCATTTTCAAACCTTCTTATCACTATAAGTGGTCAAAACTTAGACTCCTAATCCTGGAGTAGGAATCAGATGAAGCCAGCTGAGAATATGAAGAGGACCCAGGGAGGTAAGGATGAGAAGAGGAAGCTGAGCTAAGGGGTTTAGGAGGCCAAGAGAAGAAGGTGAGAGAACATAAAAGACAATGAACTTCACAGTCTTGCCATGAGCAGGCCCTCACTGCACTGCTTAAGAATCACATACCCCATAACTGTTAACAGGTACCATAGTTATTTACCAACTTTAAAATGTTTCATTGCCCCACAAAACTCCTTAAGATCATTTTCTTGTCTTTAAACTTCAGTTTTTCCATTTCAAAGATGACTGGTTTGATGATCTATCCTTTAGCTCTCTATACAGTAACATTGAATGTATGAGCTGACCTTTAAGACAGCTTCTTATTAAAAAAAAAGTTGGGGGGGGGGCAAATGAGTCTCCATTTACCCTTTTTTTTTTCCCTAGTCAATGATTGAGAGAAGTTATTAACCTGCCTCTCAGCCTAAAGTTATCTGTGTGGCTATCAAAGAAAAAAAAATATTTTTAAACATGATTATTCATTTCAACCTTGTACTCTCCTAACAATGTCATACTTCATCTTTTCTTTATATCTCATAAAGTTGGATGCAGCCTAGTATCTAAGTCAGCTATTATAACCAGAATATGATCTGTTTCTCTTTGGTGCCAGCTTCTTGTTGGGGCAGGTTATTGAAGAATTTGTGGTTTTTCCTCTCATTAGGAATTTATTTTGGCCTTGACAACATTTCACTGATTATTATGATTCTATGTGCTATGCTGACTTTGGGGTGGAATCCCCAGGAAGGCTGCTTTCCCTTCTTTAAGTGCTAGTTAAGCGTTCACTCAGGCCTCCCCACAAAGTCCATTCCTTGCTGGAATGCAGGACATGCTGTCTCCCTGTTCCTGTTGACTTTTTTTCACAGTCAAGATTACTCATCGCAGCTGAAGACTGGGTAACAATAGATGGGAAACAGCTTCCACATTTTTCCATAGAACAAAACTCAACTGCTTTGCAGCCAACATTTACAAAGGAGTGTTTTAGAGAAGAAGCCAGTTCTGACCCTGCTGCAGAGAAGAAGCCAATTCTGACTCCATTTTGGAAACTGTTTGACTTGCTTTTCATTGTTTTAGTTATTATAATCATACATAAGGGCTTGCTTCAAAGGACGCTGCCCCTCTGCCTTAAACTAAAGTGCCTTTGTTAAATTCATAGATAATCTGACCCTGCCCACCTATGAATAGTAGAGATTAACACACCCCTTCCAAAGGCTGGCCATTCCCTGGAGTTGTTTTGCAAGACTGAAGACCCATGAACTTTACTTCCCCACTGCCTCTCTCTCTCTTTTCTGCCTTTTGATTTTAGTTCCTCTTTACTTTTTTCTCTCTGACTCTATAAAGAATCTGGCATCCAGACCCCGGCAAGATGGTTATTTTGAGGCACTAGCCTGCCATCTTCTCTGTTAGTCGGCTCCCTGAATAAAGTCCCTTCCTTGTCTTAACCCCTAGTTTTTCAGATTTATTGGCTTACCATGTAGGGAGCAGAATGAATTTAGACTTGGTAACAGGAAGAGTTAGAGGAACAGTAATCTTTCAGCAATTATTAGAGGTAAATTAGGCACTACACAGGGTTTCCTGGGTAGCTCAACTGGTAAAGAATCCGCCTGCAATGCAGGTGACCTCTGTTCAATTCCTGAGTCAGGAAGTTCCCCTGGAGAAGGGATAGGCCACCTACTCCAGTATTCTTGTGTTTTCCTGGTGGCTCAGATGGATGTGAGAGACCTAGGTTCCATCCCTGGGTTGGGAAGATCCCCTGGAGGAGGGCATGGCAAACCACTCCAATATTCTTGCCTGGAGAATCCCATGCACAGAGGAGCCTGGTGGGCTATAGCCTATGGGGTTGCAAAGAGTTGGACACGACTGAGCAACTAAACACACACACAGGCACTAAACAACACACTGATCCTGACACACACACCCTTTGCTATAATATCTTGTTTGTTAACATGTTCTTGCCTGGAGAATCCCAGGGACAGGGGAGCCTGGCGGGCTGCCGTCTATGGGGTCACACAGAGTCGGACACAACTGAAGTGACTTAGCAGCAGCAGCAGCAATCTGTTTAAAGCATTTAGAACCAAAATTAAAAACCCAACTTTGGGAAGATATTTAGTATTCTAATGATGACTAGTCAGCATAATTAGTCATGTCAACATTTGTGACACTTCTCCTTCCTTAAAGTTGAAATTTATCTTTTCTTAAAAAATTATATTGCCTTTCTGTCATCAACAATAACAAAAGCCTGTGCTTTGTCATTCCCTTTATGTGTTTATGTTTTCTCTCCACCTCCATAATCAACTCTAGGAGTTCCATCCTCTCTTTCTCCTTCTCCTCCTTTTGTACTCATATTCCCCTTTCTAGACTGCCATGTATTCTGTGCTATTTCTGGTATAGTCCTAACTTTTTCAAGTCATAATCTGACTTTTGATAGCATGTGGAACATAATGTAAAATGTCCTTTCCATTTTTGGAGAGTGAATTTCCTAACAATAATAAGTGAACTTGTCTTAAAGTAAAATGACTGATTATTGCTCAATTCATCTTGTGCTGATTTATAATAAGGTAAAGAGAGAAGCTCCCGATTTAGGATTTTCTTAGATAAGATATTTTAACTCCTAAAAACTTTTTTAAATTTCTAATCAATTACTAAAAAAAAAAAAAAAAGCCTCCTTTAACTCAGTCAAGTACTTTAAAAAATGTCTGGAAAACTTGAAACTCCAATTAAATATTTGTACAACTGTAAATATTTTGTGTATTTTGTAAACATGGCATAACCTGTTGGCACAGATTTCCTTTGTTCCAGAAAATAAAATTATAGAAAAGTTAAACATTTTTATTTCTTATTTCAAAGCATTTGGGAGACGTTTCAAAAGCAGTTGCTGCTGCTGCTGCTGCTAAGTCGCTTCAGTCGTGTCCGACTCTGTGCGACCCCATGGACTGCAGCCCACCAGGCTTCCCCGTCCCTGGGTTTCTCCAGGCAAGAACACAGAGGCGGTTGGTAAACGTTAAATTCTGCAGGCCTGTTTTTATAAGTTTCCATTCACACAGACTAGATGTAAACCAGTGTCACCAAAAGGACACCACACACGCACCCACATAGATTCCTTCCTTGTGTTTAGGTATGAAATACACCTAAAGATTCTGGGTCACTTTTCATCCCTTCCTGATAGTTGTGTCTTAGGCAGCAATGGAACTTGGGCGACGGGAAGAAACGGCTTAAAACAAGGCAGAAGTCTTTCTGAAGCTCGGTTTCCCATACTGGGCATCTCCGTACTCGGTCTTCGTCTCCCTCCTCCCGTCCCACCCCTGCTTGGATGATGCACTGCGAAAACATTAGCTCTCTCCAGTACGCCTCTCAGTGGCTTATAGCTGAGAAAACGTTGCCCCAGGTTTAAAATATCTGCCCAAGGAGCCCAGCGCAAGTGAAACGCTTGCTTTCTCGTTGCTCTTGACTCCCTGAGGGCTCTCCCCGCCCTCTGCTGCCATAACCTTGGGGATGTGCCTAGACCCTGTCTCTTATACACATCTAGATGTGTATAAGAGACAGATTATTAGAGGTAAATTAGGCACTACACAGGGTTTCCTGGGTAGCTCAACTGGTAAAGAATCCGCCTGCAATGCAGGTGACCTCTGTTCAATTCCTGAGTCAGGAAGTTCCCCTGGAGAAGGGATAGGCCACCTACTCCAGTATTCTTGTGTTTTCCTGGTGGCTCAGATGGATGTGAGAGACCTAGGTTCCATCCCTGGGTTGGGAAGATCCCCTGGAGGAGGGCATGGCAAACCACTCCAATATTCTTGCCTGGAGAATCCCATGCACAGAGGAGCNTGTGAACTACACAGTCAAAGGCTTTGGCATAGTCAATAAAGCAAAAGTAGATGTTTTTCTGGTACTCTCTTGCTTTTTCCATGATCCAGCGTATGTTGGCAATTTGATCTCTGGTTTCTCTGCCTTTTCTAAATCCAATTTGAACATCTGAAAGTTCGCGGTTCACGTACTGTTGAAACCTGGCTTGGAGAATTTTGATCATTACTTTGCTAGTGTGTGAGATGAGTGCAACAATGAGTGAACATTCTTTGGCATTGCTTTTCTTTGGGATTGGAATGAAAACCGACCATTTCTAGTCCTATGGCCACTGCTGAGTTTTCTAAATTTGCTGGCATATTGAGTGCAGCACTTTCACAGCATCATCTTTTAGGATTTGAAATAGCTCAATTGGAATTTTATCACCTCCACCACCTTTGTTCATAGCGATGTTTCCTAAGGCCCACTTGACTTTGGACTCCAGGATGTCTGGCGGTAGGTGAGTGATCACACCTTCATGGTTATCTGGGTCATGAAGATCTTTTTTGTATAGTTCTTCTGTGTATATCTTCTGCTTCTGTTAGGTCCATACCATTTCTGTCCTTTATTGTGCCCATCTTTGCATGACATGTTCCCTTAATATCTCTAATTTTGTGAAGAGATCTCTCGTCTTTCCCATTTTATTGTTTTCCTCTATTTCTTTGCATTGATCACTTAGGAAGGCTTTTTCATCTCTCTTTGCTATTTGGAACTCTGCATTCAGACCGGTCAGTATAGCTTTCCTTTACTTTTTTGCCTTTAGCTTCGCCTTTTCTCAGCTATTTGTAAGGCTTCCTCAGACAACCATAAGCAATTTTTATGACTATTTGATTGAACAGAAGCCTTTATTTTTTATGGAGATAAAAACTTAAGGTGAAGTAAATTGGTGAATATACATGCATTTATATTTATATCTGTTGCTGTGAATATCACCTTTTTTAGATACAAGGTACTTTGGTCTCAAGAACTTTAAGAAATCTTTGTGACTGAGCAAACAAACTAGATATGGATGTTGTAAGTTTTGAATCTCAGTAAGTTATATGTGGGACTAGTTCTGAAATGACACCTTGGAGCATATCATAACTTGGACTTATGGGTGTTGGATAGGCCAGAAAGATAGCCAAGAATGGGGTCAGTGATTCGGCAAGTACACCACAGCAACTGGAATGGCATAAAGCTCTGGCAGTAGCAATTGGTACTAAAGCCCTAGCTATCAGGCCACATAAAAAGATAACAGAATGTGAGTAGATANAAGTTATATGTGGGACTAGTT
The DNA here is from genome assembly GCA_006410875.1 of Neotragus pygmaeus. Classification (NCBI taxonomy): domain Eukaryota; kingdom Metazoa; phylum Chordata; class Mammalia; order Artiodactyla; family Bovidae; genus Neotragus; species Neotragus pygmaeus. The sequence goes on from SJYV01017927.1 coordinate 271,936, forward strand.
CTGAAATGACACCTTGGAGCATATCATAACTTGGACTTATGGGTGTTGGGTGGGCCAGAAAGATAGCCAAGAATGGGGTCAGTGATTTGGCAAGTACACCACAGCAACTGGAATGGCATAAAGCTCTGGCAGTGGCAATTGGTACTAAGGCCCTAGCTATCAGGCCACAGAAAAAGATAATAGAATGTGAGTAGATACCATCAGATAAGCAGAATTCAATCAGAAGACTGGTAAGAGAGAAATGGGTAGGGTGGGCCCTTGTCCTGGAAGAATATAAATTCTAGGCAGAGAGCCAAGGAAAGTGCCTTATGCTTGAATAATATTTTTCATTTACAGTGTATATTTGAAAGCATTGATTCAATAAATTCTCATAACAGCCCATTGAGGTAGGTCAATATTAATATCTCTGCTTTTGCAACGGAATTGACTGAAGCTCAGAGCAAATTATGTGTTCTGTCCCATGTCATTCATTTAGTAAGAGTCAGAGCTGGGAATTTAACTCTACCCTTCTGTCCCTTGGTTTTTTAGTTCTGTCTCTCCAGAAGCATTTCCTTTTTTAATTCACATCATGTTTCCCATTATCATGTGAACCACCCTTATATATCTTGAATATCATTAATCTCACCCCAAATTGGGACCTTAATAGAAATTTTTATTAGATCATTTCTTCCAACCTAAAAAGACGACTCCTAAGTTTCATTAGCTGGTTCTGACCTCTCTATGCAGCTTCTAAGTGTAGCATTCCTTACATCTAGGGCCTGAGCACTTTTTAAGAAAGTAGATACATCTTACTGACTTTACTGACCATAATGTTTCCTTCCTTCCTACCCTCTCTCTTTTCCTTCCTTCTTTTTTCCCCTTCCTGCTTTCTTTCTTTCTCTTTCTTTCTTACTTTTGAAAAGATAATATGCATAAGATGCTTAAGATTCATTAGGACAGTGTCAACTACAATGTGAAGTCCTGCATTATTTCTCTCCCATCCAGAAACTAATGACCGTAATGACAGTAGGTAATGTTTGTTAGGTTCTGATCAAGTGCCAAGCTTTGCTGTAAGCAATTTATCCATGTTAATATTAGCTTAATTAATCCTTAAGAATTAGAAAGTAGGCACAATTATTATCCCCATTTCGTCAAAGGTCACCCTGGTACTGGACAATCGAGAGGACTTCTCAAAGGCCTGGACAGTGAGGTGTTACCCCCAGTATGGTGAAAGGGAGAAGCAAAACTCCCACCAGGGCCCAGTGTCCACAGCTCCCAGTCAAGAGCTGCTTCACATTTCCGGCGGGGAGGGTGGGGGGTCCAGCTTAGAGTGAGCATTTCCTCAGCTTTGCCTGGGACTTTCCGAAATTTAGCGCTGGAAGTCCCAGATCTCAGTCAGTTCCTCAGTCATGGGCAGTCCTAGCTGGTTGGTCATTCTAGTCTAAGTAGTATTTATTGTGAGGAAAGTTGAGGGAGTTCATATCTGAAGCAGGTGGGTGGATAATCTACCTCATGGTCATCAAGGAGTTTCGCAGGACTTTCATCGTGGACTCTAGCAGTGAATATCTTTTTGTAAACCCAACTGTATAAATGGTAAAGTAAGATCAGGGCTGCTGACTTACACTCTCCACCAGGTCAGTAGGGTACTGCCTGTGTGGCAGAGAAAGATCAAAAGAGTAAAAGGCCTACCACTTGAGTTGCATTCTAATATATCAGGGCACAAAGGATGCTGATGAGGAACCGAACCAAACTCTGTGACTACAAAAGTTCTTATTCTTTTTGACTTCTAATGTCATGCAATTTAAATATAATGTCCTGCTTCTACTCATAATAGGCCTACAAAATATTCTACTCTTCCTGTTTCACCTGCAGTCAACAATCTAAGTTACTTCATTATCTATGTTGCACAGATTAAGGGTTTTTTTTTGGTTGTGTGATCTGGAATTAATCTCATTACAACAAAGATAAAATGTCCCTTTAAGTAAAAATCAAAGATTGCATTTTTTTCTTGAATAATCTGGCAGTCTTGATATATTTAGAGTTACAAACAGAATGACTTTTCTTGTTGTTGTTAACTCATTTACAAATTGCAAAAGTGATCAGAAAACAGTCATTCCTGTTTCTTGCTGGATAGTGGGTGCCAAGAGAGGGAACAATGAAACTATGGCTTTCCTTTCAAAAAGAAACACAAGACATATGCCTGTTTGGTGAGATTTTATAAAGCTTGCCATAAAACCTCATTTGAAAATTGCCCCACCTAAGAAATCATGATAAAAGTGGCCTGCTCCCAGAAAATCAAGTAAAAGCGTCAACCTATTTTTGCCTCATATCAGTTTAGCTCTGGAATTGGGCTTATTACAGCACTAAGTGACTGAGGGAGTGACATCGTTGACCAAAACTACACTTGACAGAAGTACAGTTAAACTCAGGGCTATAGGGCNGATAAAAGTGGCCTGCTCCCAGAAAATCAAGTAAAAGCGTCAACCTATTTTTGCCTCATATCAGTTTAGCTCTGGAATTGGGCTTATTACAGCACTAAGTGACTGAGGGAGTGACATCGTTGACCAAAACTACACTTGACAGAAGTACAGTTAAACTCAAGGCTATAGAGCAAAGCCATTGATTTTGCAACAATTGGTTTCTTTTCTGATCTAAAACAAAAGAATCATAACAATCTAAAACAAAAGAATTATCCTTCAAGAATCATAATTTTCCTTGGAACATGCCATCCTATGTAATCCGAGCAACAAGAACATCAGAAACTGACTGGTGGGAGATGTGGCCCTGAAAACACTGAGGGCACTTTGTCCCCAAGACAGGGATCGCTAGGAAGGGAGAAGATGTTCTGAACTCTAATCAGACAAATATATTACAAAATTTCCACCTCAGACTTTCTCATGGAAGAACTAAGAAGTTATGTATTACCTTTAACTTGTTCTTTTTATTGAAACAGTGGACTTTCTGATTCTCCTCACCACATGTTTATTGACCATCGACTCCATAACTTGCAGATGGCCCCTTTCAAAGCAACATCAAGGATGACCTTGCCTCTTCCCCATAAGAGCTGATGTCTTCCTGGCCTCATCTACTTCTCTCACTCTTCATTGTTTGGCTCCTGCCACTCTGACTTCCTCACTCTTCCTCAAACATGCCAGGCTCTCATGCTTCAGTGCTTTCCTACTTACTGTTTCTTCCACCTGAATAGCTCTTTTTCCAGGTGTTTCCCTTTATTGATTCCCCGTTTAAAGGTCACCCTCACATGGGAATCCTTTTCTGCCTACCACATAAGAGAGCGCACACACTCACATTCATGTGTGTATACCCTCTTACTATTATTCTCTTACCCGATTTTACTTTTCTTCACATCCATTTCCTATCACATAAAGCATATATATATTTATTTATGTCTTTATTAAACATCTTTCCCCACTATCTTGTAAGCTCTGTGAGAGGAGAAAAATAGTCTCTTTGGTTTCCTGCTCTACCCCTTGTGCCAAGAACAGTGTCTGGCACTTTGTAAATATCCAGCAAATAACTGTGGAAAGAATGAACGAGTGAGGTCAGGTAGACCGCTCTGTTATTCACACCCAGGAGGTCAGTCTAACTCAGTGTTTTCATGCTCCTAAATCTTGAAGATCATGCATCAAATTCTAAGCTTCCTCAGACATCTTCAAGGTCAACAGTTTTACTCTGTCTAGCAAAAGACTTTGGGCACAGGGAGGATGAATGATCAGTTCTCTATTTCTCCCTCACCTCTTTTCCTATTTCCATCAACTACAACTGCTTTTAGCAGTTTTGTATAGTGGACTTCAGCGGGCTTCCTCTGTGGCTCAGTAGTAAAGAATCCACCAGCAATGCAGGAGATACAGTTTTGATCCCTGGGTCGGGAAGATGCCCTGGAGAAGGAAATGACAACCCACTCCCATATTCTTGCCCAGAGAATCCCATGGACAGAGGAACCTGGTGAGATGCAACTCATGGGGTCGAAAAGAGTTGGACATGACTGAAGCAGCTAAGCACAGCACACAGCACATAGTGGACTTCAACAAAAGATACCTTATAAATATAGGATTTTTTGAGCTAAAACACACCAAGCAAACAAAAAGCAGAAAAAAAGAAAACTATTAGTACTATTTTAGGGAATTTGGGTGAGGGATGTTAATCCTTTGCTTTAACACTTCCATCAGCATTTCTCAGGGAACCTGAAGAAGGATCTGAACTAGGTGAGTGAGTCTGTGCTTAGAGTCTTGTGAAAGGTCAGGTTACTCCAATGCAGAATCTGGTGGGAGGGAGGTCTTGAAACAAATCTAGACTTTAATCTTTTAACTGTTTTAGAAAACAGCCTTTAAAGGTAATATGATGTTAGGAAATTTTCATCTTAATCACTTTATATTTCAGTGTTAGAAAAGTTGAGTCAAACACTAGTCATTGTTAACATACACCAGACATTTTTCCTGAAAAATCCTTATTTTGAGAGATCAAATTTGTGTCATTAGCAGGGAAGCTATTAGAAAAACAACAGCACCTAAGACTTAAACAATAAAAAATTGTTTAGATTCTTACCAGTTGTCCAGTGTTGACTGTTGAAATGAACAGCTGTGAGCTCTGTACTCCGTTTTCACATGGCACACATGTCCCTGGGGGAATCCTACAGTTGTCATTTAAACAAACATCTTTGTCACGTTGGAAGAGGCATCTAGTTTAATTCTGTGGGGGTGAAGTGATCTGGGTCTTCACTAAGCAATTGGAAGCACGTAGTACAGTTCAGAACCCTGTAGCGATCAAGGTTCTCCCTGTCCTTAAGGAATGAATGCTCCTGGCACCTATTTGGCAATGCTCTATACCTAGGACAGTGGTCAGTGGGGGAATTTTAAAGAAATTTGAGATCATCTCCATAATCCTGTTCCTGCTGCCTTCAGAACAGAGTCAAACTTACTAGAAGAGAAGAGGCCTGCTCATTTGTTTTGAATTGCTTGGCTAGACACTTGCTCCTAATCGCCAACTCTGTCTCAGCAGTTACTTTGTTCTTCAGGAGCTGCCCTGTTGCCTTCAGTGGCTACTCATTTCAGTGTATTTTGTACACAAGTTAAACACTTCGATCTTCCTACAATGGAAGTAGATTTGAAGCAGATTGAATTTGAAATCATAAGATGTGGGTGTATGTCTTATGATTTGTCTTAAAGATTATTAAAGATATGTCTTAAAGATTATTCCACTGACAAGTAGTAACAAAACCTCTACCACAGAGTTGTGGCAGGAATCAAATGAGATCACGTGTCTACAAAAGCAGTTTGTAAGGAGTAAAGATCAGGGGACTTCCCTGGTGGTTCACTAAGACTGTACTTCCACTACAGGGGATGTGGGGCTCATCCCTGATTGAGGAACTACGATCCCACATGCCAGGCAGCACAGCTTAAAAAATGAAAAATAAAAAGAGTAAAGGTCGATACAAAACCAAGTTATTATTGGTATTAAGTTCTATTTTATTACGTGCTTCTATGATAAGGAAAACCTTCCAGGGTATCTTATTGCCTATGGAATAATGTCCACATGCATTAGCCTTTTTTAAGAAGCCCTCTCCTTTATGGCCTATGCTTTATATCCTCTATACATAACCCATTCTTCAGGTAATCCAGGCTTTTCACTTCCCAGAACAAAGCCTTACTTTCCCATATCTGTTACCATTGTGAACTCAGTTCCTTTTTCCTGGAATGGTCTTATACTTATTTTAGCCAATTGAAAACCTACTGTTCCTTTAAAAAAAAAAATTCTTTCTTTCTTAAATTATTTTTTTCTTTTCCTGAAGCTTTTCTCCTGTTTTCTTCTAAGACATGTGTAGTTTTAGGTCTTATATTTAGGTCTTTGAACCATTTTAATTTTTCTATATTGTATAATAAAAGTCAACTCCATTCTTTTGGATGTTAAGTATACAGTTTTCCCAGTGGTATTTATTGAAAAGACTATTCTTTCTCTAGGCTTCCCTGGTGGCTCTGACTGTAAAGAATCCACCTGCAGTGCAGGAGACCTGGGTTTGGTCCCTGAATTGGGAAGATTCCCCTGGAGAAGGGAATGCAATCCACTGCAGTATTCTTGCCTGGGGAATTCCTTGGACACGAGCATGGAGGGCTACAGTCCATGGAGTCACAAAGAGTTGGACACGACTGATCAACTAACACTTTTACTTTCATTTTTTCTCCTGCTCCATTTAAAAATAAGCAAATATGTGTGTTAATTTATATACCCCATTCTGAAGGAGATCAACCCTGGGATTTCTTTGGAAGGAATGATGCTAAAGCTGAAACTCCAGTACTTTGGCCATCTCATGCGAAGAGTTGACTCATTGGAAAAGACTCTGATGCTGGGGGGGATTGGGAGCAGGAGGAGAAGGGGGCGACCGAGGCTGAGATGGCTGGATGGCATCACGGACTCGATGGACATAAGTCTGAGTGAACTCCGGGAGATGGTGATGAACAGGGAGGCCTGGCATGCTGCAATTCATGGGGTCGCAAAGAGTTGGACACGACTGAGCGACTGAACTGAACTGAACTTTCCTAAATGGTAACATACTAATGCATATCTTCAGCTAGCTTTTGTCATTTAACAATGCATTCTGGAGATCATGTGCTAGAGACCTTCCTCCTCACCCCCTTTTAATTGATCATGTGATATTCTATATTTTTGAGTGGCCCTGTTTTATTCAACATGTTTCCTGTTGATGGACTTTGGGTTTTTTCCAGTTTTGGTATTATGCGTAAGGCTGCAGTGAATAGACTTGGGCATATGTCTTTTCATTTTTTGATGGTGTATCTTACTACATTCCAGGAGGTGGGACTGCCGAGTCTCAGCAATACAGGGAAAGATATGTCTGTATTGCCAAGTTCTTTGCCATAAAGTTTATACCATCTTACATTCTCAACAGCAATGTTTATGAGAGCCTGTTTCTCTACATTGTTTACAGTAGTGTTTATTGTCACATTTTGGAATTTTGTGATTCTCATTAGTGGGAAATGAAATATCACCTACTAATTTTTTAAGGCTCAACTCAAGTACCATGTCTTATTAGTTTGAATCAGGCATGTGTAACTTGTTAAACCCAATACTGTACTGTGGCTATAAGGATACATACATGAGCACCCCACCCCTATAAACAAGAAGCTTTCTGAATGACTGAAAGTACTGTCTAATTGATGTTTTTTAAAAAAATGTTTCAAGGACTTGGAAAATTGTTGGTATTCATTGTATGTTTGCTGAAGGAGAGATAAATGAATAGGCTCAGAATTAGGACCTTGTTTTTATATACCATTTTAGAGTCTATGATTATGTTTATGATCATTTCCAATGGGTGTGTTTATCTATTTGGTGGGACCCATGGGAAATTCAGGTGACTGTTGTGTGTGTGTGTGTGTTTTTCTTTATCTGAGAAAAGATGTTCAGAGAGATGTAGACTTTTTTCTCTGAAACCACCCCCTCTCAAGAATTTGGCAAATGTATTTTATTTTCTATTTATGTTTCACCTTATAAAGTTCTTTCTTGTCTGTTGTTTGTTTTCAGCCTCATAACAGTGGTGAGGCACATGTGTTATCATTCTGCTTCTGGATGAAAGCCCTGTGACTCAGAAAAGTTTAGTAACTTGATCAAAGTTACAGAGACAACAGAATCAGAGCCAGGCCTCAAACTCAGGTCTTCTGATGCCAAAGCCAGCGTTCTTTCTTGTACACCACAACTGTCATCTGGAACCTGGTAAGAGTTTTNTTGGGAAGATTCCCCTGGAGAAGGGAATGCAATCCACTGCAGTATTCTTGCCTGGGGAATTCCTTGGACACGAGCATGGAGGGCTACAGTCCATGGAGTCACAAAGAGTTGGACACGACTGATCAACTAACACTTTTACTTTCATTTTTTCTCCTGCTCCATTTAAAAATAAGCAAATATGTGTGTTAATTTATATACCCCATTCTGAAGGAGATCAACCCTGGGATTTCTTTGGAAGGAATGATGCTAAAGCTGAAACTCCAGTACTTTGGCCATCTCATGCGAAGAGTTGACTCATTGGAAAAGACTCTGATGCTGGGGGGGATTGGGAGCAGGAGGAGAAGGGGGCGACCGAGGCTGAGATGGCTGGATGGCATCACGGACTCGATGGACATAAGTCTGAGTGAACTCCGGGAGATGGTGATGAACAGGGAGGCCTGGCATGCTGCAATTCATGGGGTCGCAAAGAGTTGGACACGACTGAGCGACTGAACTGAACTGAACTTTCCTAAATGGTAACATACTAATGCATATCTTCAGCTAGCTTTTGTCATTTAACAATGCATTCTGGAGATCATGTGCTAGAGACCTTCCTCCTCACCCCCTTTTAATTGATCATGTGATATTCTATATTTTTGAGTGGCCCTGTTTTATTCAACATGTTTCCTGTTGATGGACTTTGGGTTTTTTCCAGTTTTGGTATTATGCGTAAGGCTGCAGTGAATAGACTTGGGCATATGTCTTTTCATTTTTTGATGGTGTATCTTACTACATTCCAGGAGGTGGGACTGCCGAGTCTCAGCAATACAGGGAAAGATATGTCTGTATTGCCAAGTTCTTTGCCATAAAGTTTATACCATCTTACATTCTCAACAGCAATGTTTATGAGAGCCTGTTTCTCTACATTGTTTACAGTAGTGTTTATTGTCACATTTTGGAATTTTGTGATTCTCATTAGTGGGAAATGAAATATCACCTACTAATTTTTTAAGGCTCAACTCAAGTACCATGTCTTATTAGTTTGAATCAGGCATGTGTAACTTGTTAAACCCAATACTGTACTGTGGCTATAAGGATACATACATGAGCACCCCACCCCTATAAACAAGAAGCTTTCTGAATGACTGAAAGTACTGTCTAATTGATGTTTTTTAAAAAAATGTTTCAAGGACTTGGAAAATTGTTGGTATTCATTGTATGTTTGCTGAAGGAGAGATAAATGAATAGGCTCAGAATTAGGACCTTGTTTTTATATACCATTTTAGAGTCTATGATTATGTTTATGATCATTTCCAATGGGTGTGTTTATCTATTTGGTGGGACCCATGGGAAATTCAGGTGACTGTTGTGTGTGTGTGTGTGTGTGTGTGTGTGTGTTTCTTTATCTGAGAAAAGATGTTCAGAGAGATGTAGACTTTTTTCTCTGAAACCACCCCCCCTCAAGAATTTGGCAAATGTATTTTATTTTCTATTTATGTTTCACCTTATAAAGTTCTTTCTTGTCTGTTGTTTGTTTTCAGCCTCATAACAGTGGTGAGACACATGTGTTATCATTCTGCTTCTGGATGAAAGCCCTGTGACTCAGAAAAGTTTAGTAACTTGATCAAAGTTACAGAGACAACAGAATCAGAGCCAGGCCTCAAACTCAGGTCTTCTGATGCCAAAGCCAGCGTTCTTTCTTGTACACCACAACTGGCATCTGGAACCTGGTAAGAGTTTTATACTTTTTTTCTGTTGTTTTTCTTTAGATAGGACCAGCTTTGAAAATCTTATTTTAAAAATAAAGTCGCTTAGGTCATATTTTCCTTTTAATATGTTATACAACATGATATCTTATATGTATAATATGATAAAGAAAGAAATATTATATAAGGCTCTATGTGTATATCTCTCCTAAAATCCTCTTGTCCTGAATTTGTGTAATTGAGGTTCGGGGATTGGATTCATTGCTGAGTGTCTTGCCAGTGATGTAGTCACAGGAAGCATATTGTGAAGATAAAAACTGCCTGTCTTTAAAATACTTTTTAAATCCATAAGGGCAGCTTCTGGTTGTTGACACTGGAGTAAGCACACTTATTTATTCCTCTCTCAAAGAAGGAACTTAAAATAATACTAGAAGAATAAAAAATATATATAGTCCACAAAGATGGAGAGAAATAGAAGTGGTCATGGATAGATGAGAATAGAGTAAACATGCTTTATTAATTTTATGGCAGAGCAGAGAGGAGGAAGAGGAGAAAATAATACCCTAGAATATGAGAGAGGGGACTGCAAAGATGGAAGTCACTTACCTTCATGAGGAACCCTAGCAAAGCTTTGGCCTCAGAACTGGAACCAGTTCAAGATGTCTAATAGCCAACTAGTAGATGTTCTGGAAAGACAAAGTACTCATAATAGAGGGAGGGAATTGCTAAAGAAATAACTGCTTCAGAGCTAAAGGAAGATTTTTAAACATTAAACAGTTCATAAGATACAAATCACATAAATTTTAAAAGGACCTGTATTTAGAGATACCATTGTGAAATCTCAGAACACTTAAGATTTAACATGGGAATTTACATCTATGAACCATTACTTGAGCATGTATTCTAGTAAAAAGATGATGAAAATCAAGAAGGGAGAAGATGTAGGATTGTTTAATAAATAATTTAAGTTTACCCCACAAGAGGTCTGGCCTTTACCATCAGCTTTTGGGAGATAATCTCTCAACTCCTGGAATGTCTTGCCTGATGAGGTATTATTGTCTTCCTGAGGGTTTTAGGACAGTCAAACTATAATACTATCAGTTCAGTTCAGTTGCTCAGACCCTATGAATTGCAGCATGCCAGGCCTCCCTGTCCATCACCATCTCCCGGAGTTTACTCAGACTCAAGCCCACCGAGTCCATGATGCCATCCAACCATCTCATCCTCGGTCGTCCCCTTCTCCTCCTGCCCCCAATCCCTCCCAGCATCAGAGTCTTTTCCAATGAGTCAACTCTTCTCAAGAGGTGGCCAAAGTACTGGAGTTTCAGCTTTAGCATCATTCCTTCCAAAGAAATCCCAGGGTTGATCTCCTTCAGAATGGACTGGTTGGATAATAGGTGTGATTAAGGGCAAGGCTTTAAGTCACACCTTGAGGGCCTGGGGATTAAAATTGGCCCTGGGGTCAGTAAATTATGTCCTATGTAATGGAGACTCTTAAGTGAACAGTGCAAAGAAATAAAGGGAAAACAATAGAATGGGAAAGACTAGAGATCTCTTCAATAAAATTAGAGGTACCGAGGGAACATTTCATGCGAAGATGGGCACAATAAAGGACAGAAATGGCAAGCACCTAACAGAAGTAGAAGAGAGTAAGAGGTGGCATGAATACAGAAGAACTGTACAGAAAAGCTCTTAAAGACCCAGTTAATCATATGATGTGGTCACTCACCTAGAGTCAGACATCCAAGAGTGTGAAGTCAATTGGGCCTTAGGAAACATTACTATGAACAAAGCTGATGGTGGTGATGGAATTCCAGCTAAGCAATTTCAAATCAAAAGATGATGCTGTTAAAGTGCTGCACTCAATATGCCAGCAAATTAGGAAATCTCAGCAGTGGCCACAGGACTGGAAAAAGTCAGTTTTCGTTTCAATTCCCCAAAAAAGCAATGCCAAAGAATGTTCAAACTACCTTACAATTTCATTCATTTCACATGCTAGCAAGGTAATGCTCAAAATCCTTCAAGCTCTGCTTTAACAGTATGTGAACTGAGAATTTTCAGATGTACAAGCTGGGATTTAGAAAAGGCAAAGGACCCAGAGTCAAAATTGCCAACATCCTTTGGATCAGAGAGAAAGTAAGAGAATTCTAGAAAAACATCTGCTTTTGCTTCATTGACTGAGTCTTTTACTGTGTGGATCACAACAAACTGGAAAATTCTTAAAGAGATGAGAATACTAGACCACCTTGCCTGTCTCCTGAGAAGTCTATATGCAGGTCAAGAAGCAATAGAATAGGACAAGGAACAATGGACTGGCTCAAAATTGGGAAAGGAATACAAGGCTGTATATTGTCACTCTGCTTATTTGACTTAAATGCAGAGGACATCATGTGAAATGCTGGGCAGGATGAAGCACAAACTGAAATCAAGATTGCCTGGAGACTTATCAATCTTAGATATGCAGATGATACCACTCCAGGCAGGAAGCAAAGAGGAACTAAAGAGCCTCTTGATGAAGGTGAAAGAGGAAAAGCTGGCTTAAAACTTACCATTTCAAAAACTAAGATCATGGCATCCAGTCCCATCACTGCATGGCAAATAGATGAGGAAAAAGTGGAAACAGTGACAGATTTTATTCGCTTGAACTCCAAAATCACTGTAGATGGTGACTGCATCCAGGAAATTAAAGGACTCTTGCTCTTTGGAAGAAAAGCTATGACAAACCTAGTTCAGTTCAGTTCAGTTCAGTTCAATTGCTCAGTTGTGTCCAACTCTTTGTGACCCCATGGACTGCAGCACTCCTGGCTTCCCTGTCCATCACCAACTCCTGGAGCTTACTCAAACTCATGTCCATCAAATAGGTGATGCTATCCAACCATCTCATCCTTTGTCACCCCCTTCTCCTCCTGTCTTCAATCTTTCCCAGCATCAGGGTCTTTTCCAATGAGTCAGTTCTTCCCATCAGGTGGCCAAAATATTGGAGCTCCAGCTTCAGCATCAGTCCTTCCAATGAATATTCAGGACTGATTACCTTCAGGATGGACTGTTTGGATCTCCTCGCAGTCCAAGGGACTCTCAAGAGTCTTCTCTAACACCACAGTTCAAAAGCATCAATTCTTTGGTGCTCAGCTTTCTTTATGGTCCAACTGCCACACCCATACATGACTACTGGAAAAACCATAGCTTTAACTAGATGGACCTTTGTTGGCAAAGTAATGTCTCTGCTTTTTAAAAATGCTCTCTAGGATGGTCATAGCTTTTCTTCCAAGGAGCAAGCATCTTTTAATTTCATGGCTGCAGTCACCATCTGCAGTGATTTTGGGGCTCAAGAAAATAAAATCTGTCACTGTTTCCATTGTTTCCCCATCTATTTGCCATGAAGTGATGGAACCGGATGCCATGATCTTTGTCCTTTGAATGTTGAGTTTTAGGCCAGCTTTTTCACTCTCCTCTTTCACTTTCATTAAAAGGTTCCTCAGTTCCTCTTTGCTTTCTGTCATAAGGGTCTGTATATCTGAGGTTATTGATATTTCTCCCAGCAATCTTGATTCCAGCTTGTGCTTCATCCAGCCTGACATTTCAAATGATGTACTCTGCATAGAAGGTAAATAAGCAGGGTGACAATATTCAGGCTTGATGCACTTCTTTCCCAATTTGAAACTAGTCTGTTGTTCCATGTCTGGTTCTAACTTGCTTCTTGACCTGCATACAGATTTCTCAGGAGGCAGGTAAAGTGGTCTGGTATTTCCCTCTGTTTAAGAATTTTCCAGTTTGTTGAGATCCACACAAAGACTTTGGCAAAAGTAAGAATGTTAAGTAAGGGACTTCTTAGGCATCTCAGTGGTGAAGAATCTGCCTGCCAATCCTGGAGATACAGGAGATGCAGATTTGATCCCATGGAGAAGAAGATGGCAACCCACTCCAGTATTCTTGCCTGGAAAATACCACGAACAGAGGGTGTGTTGGGCTATAGTCCACAGGGTCACAAAGAGTTGGACATGTAAAAACAAGCTACAGATTAAAGGATATCTGGAACACATAAATTCAACAAAGGGCCTGTATCTAGAATAAGTGAACTGATACAACTCAGTAAGAAAATGCAATTTAATAGAAAAATGGGCAAATAGACTCAATAACCATTTTAAAACAGGAATATCCAATTGGTCAACAAACATATGATAAGGTGGACAATCTCATTAGTCAAAATAGAAATGCAAATTAAAAATGCAAAGAGATGTCCCTGCCCCTACATTTGCATATATATACATTTGTGTGTGTGAAGGTTGCTCAGTCCTTTACTCTTTTCATCCCCATGGACTATAGCTTTCTAGGCTCCTCTATCCATAGAATTCTCCAGGCCAGAATATTGGAGTGGATAGCTGTTCTCTTCTCTAGGGAATTTTCCTAACCCAGGGATTGAACTCAGGTCTCCTGCACTGCAGGTGGATTCTTTACCATCTGAGCCACCAAGGAAGCCCACATATGCCTCAGAATGGCTGAAATTAAGACAAAATAATGAGGATTGCCAAGGAAGTAGAGAAACTGGAACTCTCATACAGTTGCCAGTGGGAATGGAAACTAGTTTAACCAATTTGGAAAGCAGTTTGCTGATGGCTCAGGGGTAGAGAATCAGCCTGCAATGCAGGAGCTGCAGGAGATGTGGGTTGGATGCATGGGTCAGGAAGATCCCCTGAAAGAGCAAGTAGCAACCTACTCTGGTATTCTTGCCTGGAAAATTCCATGGATAGATAAGCCTGGTGGGCTATAGTCCAGGGGATCACGAAGAGCTGGATGTAACTGAGCACACACAGTAGCTTGTGAGCTAGCAATTCCTCCCTTAGGTGTATATGTCCAACAGAAGTCTATGCCCATTTATGCCAGGAGACACGTATAAGAAAGTTTATGACAACTTTATTCATAAGCTTCAACATAGGAACAAGCTAAATGTCATTAACAGGAGAATGTATTAATAAATGGTGGTATGCTGTAAAATACTATATAGCAATGAAATTGAACTACAAGTGAACGCTGCAGTATAAATGAATCTTATAAACATTATATTGAGCTTGAAAGGCTAATGCAAAAAATATATAATGAATGATTTTATTTACTTAAAATTCAAAAACAGGTTAGACTGTAATATTGAGTGATGTATTCTTAAATAGCAAAAATGTAAAGGACGAAAGCAAGTCAGGAGAGAATTACATTAAAGAAAAAGGAAATGAGCTATGACATAAAATGTATGGAGGGAGTTTGCTTCAGAATACATCTATGCTTTACATACTTTCTGAATGTGTGACATAATTTATACATGAAACCAAATGGGGTGAAAAAGATTTAAGTAAAAATGAATTCATAGTATAAGGAAATGAAATTTTAAGAGAGCCAACAGAGAAACTAAAAACAGTGATATAATTGCCGGAAAATGAGAGGTATGGAGTCTTATAGTGAGCTAAAATCTTCCCTGCAGTTAAAGGAAATTAATAAGAAAATCTCCAAATTAATAAATGAATCATTTAGAAATAGGAACCAAAACAAACTGTAAAAGTATTGCTTTTTGTTTTGTATTTCCCATTTAAAAATAATATATAAATGTATCCTTATTAATTTTATAACCAGGAAAATCTATCACATTATATTTACATTCCTGTATTTTAAAAACACTTGCATGATTGGACACCAGACTATAACCAAATACATTTATTGGCTGAGTTAACTTAATCTGAAGAATTTTAATTTTTGAGTGAGTTATTTTCAGTTCAGTTCAGTTGCTCAGTCATGTCCAACTCTCTGTGACCCCATGGACTTCAGCACGCCAGGCTTCCCTGTCTATCAGCAACTCCTGGAGCTTACTCAAACTCATGTCCATCACGTCGGTGGTGCCATGCAAACATTTCATCCTCTGTTGTCCTCTTCTCCTCCCACCTTCAATCTTTCCCAGCATCAGAGTCTTTTCCAGTGAGTCAGTTCTTCGCATCAGGTGGCCTAAATATTGGAGTGTCAGCTTTAGCATCAGTCCTTCCAATGAATATTCAGGACTGATTACCTTTAGGATGGACTGGGTGGATCTCCTTGCAGTCCAAGGGACTCTCAAGAATCTTCTCCAACACCACAGTTCAAAAGCATCAATTCTTCACTGATCAGCATTCTTTATAGTTCAACTCTCATATCCGTACATGACTACTGGAAAAACTATAGCTTTGACTAGATGGACCTTTGTTGGCAAAATAGTGTCTCTGCTTTTTAATATACTGTCTAGATTGGTCATAGCTTTTCTTCCAAGGAGCAAGTGTCTTTTAATTTCATGGCTGCAGTCACCATCAGCAGTGATTTTGGATCCCAAGATAGTAAAGTCTGTCACCATTTCCATTGTTTCCCCATCTATTTGCTATGAAGCAATTGGACTGGATGCCACGATCTTAATTTTCTGAATGTTAAGTTTTAAGCCAACTTTTTCACTTTCCTCTTTCACTTTCAGCAAGGAGATCTTTAGTTCCTCTTTGCTTTCTGCCATAAGGGTTGTGTCATCTGTATATCTGAGGTTATTGATATTTCTCCCACCAATCTTGATTCCAGCTTGTGCTTCATTCTGCCTGGCATTTTGCCTGATGTACTCTGCATAGAAGTTAAATAAGCAGGATGAAATTATACAGCCTTGACATATTCTTTTCCTGATTTGGAACCAGTCTGTTGTTCCATGTCCAGTTATAACTGTTGCTTCCTGACTTGCATATACTTCTCAGGAGGCAGGTCAGGTGGTCTGGTATTCTCCTCTTTTGAAGAATTTTCCACAGTTTATTGTGATCCACACAGTCAAAGGCTTTGGTGTAGTCAATAAAGCAAAAGTAGATGTTTTTATGGAACTCTCTTGCTTTTTTGATGATCCAGCTATTGTTGATGATTTGATCTCTTGNCCACAGTTTATTGTGATCCACACAGTCAAAGGCTTTGGTGTAGTCAATAAAGCAAAAGTAGATGTTTTTATGGAACTCTCTTGCTTTTTTGATGATCCAGCTATTGTTGATGATTTGATCTCTTGTTCTTCTGCCCTTTCTAAATCCAGCTTGAACATCCAGAAGTTCATGGTTCAGGTACCGTTGAAGGCTGGCTTGGAGAATTTTGAGCATTACTTTGCTAGCGTGTGAGATGAATGCAATTGTGTGGTACGTTGAACATTCTTTCAGGTTATCAAAAATCCTTTAATTTCTCTGTGTAACTTTTCATATAACTTGTGAGAACTTTGAGAGGATAGAAATAATGAGAAAAGGACTTTTGTTTTCAGAGTCAAATCTTACTTTTTGTACAGTTATTTAGGATTGTGATAGAAGAGTTTATATATTATAGTTTTAAGTTGACTTTTTATCTTTCCTTGCTTCATTATATTTTAAAGGCTTTTGTGTTAATAAATAACCATATTTGATGGCTTTCATAAGCAACTATCACCACTATCACCAACCAAAAACACAGAAGAAAATTACTGCATCTCTTCAAAAACCCAGCATTATGGATGCTTCTAAGAAGCATCCTACAGGAACAATGTTCTCATTACCTGTCCCTTCACGGGTTTTGTATTGTATTTAGCTGGAAGTACATACCTCTTTTAGTGTAAGACATTCTCATTGTTTTATCCTAGGACTTTGTAATATTGAAGATAAGACATTATATATTATTTTATTTATCAGTTTAAGTGTATTTTGAGCTTACTGATGCACCATGCAAGAAAAAAATTTGCTTTTAATTTAGGGAACATATTTATTTTTTGATTGTTTGCACTTACATTTGTGGGTTCATTTTTATTAAAAAGATTTAGAGTTAGCTTGAAAAAAGTGTGTAAAATATTCTTTCCCAAAATGCCTTATTAAAAAAAAAGTTTTTAAAAAGTAGTATAAGATGGACAAAGTTTCTTNTGCCTGTTACTCCAGGTGTTTCTTGACTTCCTACTTTCGCATTCCAGTCCCCTATAATGAAAAGGACATATACAATGATAGGAGGCTACAAATGTCATACCTGAATCTCTCTTGGTCTGCACAGTGTAAACACTGTCAAGGTTTTCTAGGCCTGGGTATCTGATAACACATAAATGCTTCTTTCTCCTAAAACTTTCTGCCCTCTAAGAGTCCTCATGTTAACACGACTCCTTTTGCCAGATCAGCATCATAGCTGCTTGCTTGGGTCTTCCCATTTCCTGACCTTATGGCCTTGAACACTCCAGAGCTCTAGGATACATGCAGGACACTAACACAGCCCAGATCATGCTTAGTTTGGGTTCATGTGGGAATTCCAGGAGACCAAGGAAGTTTGATGATGGAGTAAGGTGACTTTGTTTATTTTCTAACCACTTTCTTGATGTATAATTGCATATTTTTAAAAGCTGTACATATTTAATGCACACAACTTTCTGTGACTGACAAGATACTGTTGGCAAGATTTAGTTTTGGGGCAGGGAGAAGGCAGTGGCAACCCACTCCAGTATTCGTGCCTGGAAAATCCCATGGATGGAGGAGCCTGGTAGGTTGCAGTCCATGGGGTCGCGAAGAGTTAGACACGACTGAGCGTCTTCACTTTCACATTTCACTTTCATGCATTGGAGAAGGCAATGGCAACCCACTCCAGTGTTCTTGCCTGGAGACTCCCAGGGACGAGGGAGCCTGGTGGGCTGCCATCCATGGGGTCGCACAGAGTTGGACACGACTGAAGTGATACAGCAGCAGCATTGGGCAGGACATTTCACCTCCCTGTCTCAGTTCCTTTGTAGGATGAGTGAGCTGGACTTCATCCCTAAACTTCCCAGTACTGGGATGCCAAGCTTCTAGAAAGCAATAGGCATGGAAAGGAAGGCAAGGCTCATAATATTCTTCAAAGGTTTCAAGTGAAAGAGTGTTGCTGAAAGCAGGATAATGGGAATGGGTTGGCATTCTCAGAAAGTGCATGTTACCAGTAAATTTCAATAGCTGTAATTAATCCACACTGTGTGAGTAAAAGCTTCCTATCCATAGAACATAGGCAAGTTCTATGTACTTGTTATTAATTTTTCTACAGAAATCATCATTTATGTATCATAAATCATTCATTAATCATAAAATTTTTGCTCATTTTAATTTATTTCAGGTGGTGCTAGTGAGAAGGAAATGGCAACCCATGCCAGTGTTCTTGCCTGGAGAATCCCAGGGACGGGGGAGCCTGGTGGGCTGCTGTCTATGGGGTCGCACAGAGTCAGACACGACTGAAGCGACTTAGCAGCAGCAGCAGCAGTGGTAAAGAACCCATTTGCCAGTGCAGGAGATACAAAAGACACAGGTTCAATCCCTGGGTTGGGAAGACCCTCTGGGGAAGAAAATGGCAACCCACTCCTTGCCTAGAGAATCCTATGGACAGAAGAGCCTGGTGGGCTACAGTCCATGGAGTTGCAAAGAATTGGACATGACTGAGCAACTTAGCATGCACACTAACATACAAACAAATACCCAATACTTTCCAACTGTAAAAAAAAAAAAAAAAATTCAAGCAATAGATTAAATGAAAAGACAGCAAAAATCAAATGACCCAAACTGTGGTTGTCCAGAAATAGTCATTCAAAAAATTTTGGTTGGTATCCTAATTTGTATGACCCTGAATAAATGAGATCAAACTATAAATGCTGGTTTATAAGCTGCCTTTAAAAAAAAAAAAAAAACCTCTTTAATAGAGTGTAGACATCTTTTCCAACAAAAACTGTTAATTTAGAATAATCTTTTGTATGTCATATTCCACTGTATATGTATTCCACTGTATATATGTATATATGCCATTGTTTCATAAATATATTCCTTTCTTGACGGACATTTAAGCTATTTCTAATTCATTACAATTAAAGATGAAGGATGTCAAGTCATATCTAAGCTTACAAATGTATTCAAAATCACTCTGAGTGTTTTCTTAGTCAGTTGATTAAGAGGCAGTCAGTAAATACACTTCGATAATTAGACTGTCACTGCAATGCTCTAGTTTCTGATTTGCAAAAGATTACTTCACTGTGACCATTATTTTCCTGAAAGGTGGCAACTTATACTTAATCACCATATCAAAAATTTAATTTCATACTATTAGAGATGAGAAGGTAAAATAAAGCATCCTTTCCTCAGCTGAAACTATTATAGTTATTTCTAATTAAACCGTCTCTGATGCACATGATAAAACATGTACTGGCTTCTCGTCTCATTTGAATATGAAGTTTCACTGTCACTCATTTTAGCAGCTCTTTGTTTTACTTAAGTCAATAATACCTTTGACTTGAACTGACACCATCTCTTCTTGTTAACCATTGACTGCAGTTCTGCATAGCTTGAGCTGGATGAATAAAAATAAAAGACAAATATTTCTGTCAATTAAAAAAGTTTAATTAAAAAATTTAAAATCCCAAGCAGGTTAAAGCAATATTATGAAGTAACTTTAAAACAATGTTCTGGGAATGAATTTATAGAATGTTTTTTCTTTTATCCAACTTACATTGTATAGTGTCTGGGACTATGTGGACATTAAATATTTGTTGAAGAAATGAGTGAATGGGTGAATGAGTGAAGTACTTTCAATTTGTGACTTAACTATTGGCATATATCTGACTCCGTAGAGCCAGTTTTTTCTACAATTCAAATAATCTGTATGCATTATCATAGAATTGCTTTTTCTGTACTTACAAAGTGAATATCTTTTGCTGAACATAGCTCACCAATTTTTTTTTTTTTTTTCATTCTCAAGATCTGTTGAATTTGGAAGACATCTGCGAACTGTCCCTTGGGACAAATCTAGCCTGCTGCCTGTGAGCTAAAAATGATTTTTTAAAACATTTTTAAATGGTTGAAAAAAATCAAAAGAAGAATATTGTTTGATAGATGAAGTTATATACAATTTAAATCTTCTAAATAAAATTTCATTGGAATGCCATGATTACTTTTGTGCTACAATGTACTGGTGAGCAGTGGCCCAAAGAGCCAAAAATATTTACTGTCTGGCCCTTCACAAAAAAGTTTGCCAACTCTTAGTTTAGGTCTGTTTTAGTCAGTTTCAGGTACTATAGTAGAATGATATGTTCCTAAAAAAATATGTTCTTAGCATAAAGTAAGCATGGCTATTACAATTTACCAAATATTGAATTTTATACAATCTTTTTTTTTCTGTTTTTAGGAGCTATGGCTGAGATAAGACTTTTAAAAATTAACTATATAAATATCCCAGCAATCAATTTACTGCTTTGAAATCTGTAGAAATTAGTTGCAAATAGAATCTTGATTTCAACCTTACAAATTATTTAATAATACTAAAATACAGGCACCAATTAAATTCTCTTAATAATATTTGAAATATATGCCCTGAAGTGATACAAACAACAGAGCAAAATCACTAGAGTCTTTTATGCTTTGTATAAGACATGTGCTAGCAAAGTTTTTGAAGCACCTTTGTCTCTAGTTTTAATAACTGTAGTCTGAACTATGACATATTTATTTTTAATTAATTTATTTTAATTGAAGGCTAGTTACTTTACAATATTGTAGCGGTTTTTACCATACATTGACATGAAACAAGTGTACTATGACATATTTAAATTTGTTGAGATGTTACATGCTCAGTCTTGCCCATCTGATTCTTAGTATCTGTATTAGTTTTCTCTTGCTGCTGTATCAAGTTACTACAAAGAGTCTACGGCCATACCATTCTGAATATACCTGGTCTTGTCAAATTACAACAAACTTTGTGGCTGAAAACAACACAAATGTAGTAGCCTACACGTCTATAGATCAGAAGTCTGATCTAGATCACAGGCCTAAAGTCAAGGTGTTATGAAGGCTGAGTTCCTTTCTGTAGGATATGTGGAGAATTTGTTTCCTTGCCCTTTGCAGTTTCTAGAGGCCACCTGCTTTCCTTGTATCACCGTCCCCTTCCTTTGTCTTCAAAGCCAGCAATGTTGGACCAAGTCCCTCTCACATCCCATCTTAGTCAGCTCAGGTTGCCACAGTAAAATACTATAGGATGGGTTGCTTACACAGCACACGTTTATTTTTCCACAGTTCTGGAGGATGGAAATTCCAAGATTAGGGTGCCGCACAGATAGGTGAAAGCTCTTTTCTTGATTTTGCGGATGGCCACCTTCTTGCTGTGCTGTTATATGATAAGGAGAGCAAGCTCTCTGGTGTCTCTAATAAGAGATAGTGATAGTGAAGTCACTCAGTCGTGTCTGACTCTTTGCAATCCCATGGACTGTAGCAGCCTACCAGGCTTCTCTGTCCATGGGATTTTCCAGGCAATAGTCCTGGAGTGGATTGCCATTTCCTTCTCTAGGGGATCTTCCCAACCCAGGGATCAAACCCGGGTCTCCCGCACTGTAGACAGACACTGTAGACAGACGCTTTACCGTCTGAGCCACCAGGGAAGTAATTCCATTATGGGGAAGCCTACCCTCATGACCTCATCCAAACCTAATTACCTCCCAAAGACCCTATCACCAAATACCATCATGTTAGGGATTAGTACGTCAGCATGAATTTTTGGAGCATGTGATTCAGTCCACAGTACATCATCACTCTGACCTCCTGTTCTGTCTTCTCTTCCACATTTAAGGGCCATATGATTACAGTGGACACACTTGGATTTCCGATAATCTCCTTTTTTTAAGGTCACTTGATAGACAACCTTAATTCCACCTGCAACCTTAATTCCTCCTTTGCATGTTAGGTAACATATTCACAGGTTTCAGGATTAGGATGTGGACATCTTTGGTGTCTACTATTGTACTTACCACATTATCATATCAATCATAAATTCATAAAGTCTAGACAAGCCAAGTTAACTCAGATTGGAAGCAAGTAGAAGGAGTCAAATTCAGTATCCTAATTGTTCCCCTTAAATTCCTGGGATCTCAAAGTCATACTGCCTTTAAATTTAAAAATGAAATTGGAAGAATTAAACAGAAAGGCATTATATATAATATATCCATTTATTTATATACATATCTATATCTACTATCTATAAGCAATTGTATTTATATACATTTATAAAAGTGCAATGGCCAATTTTATCTATTACTTGGCTAAGCTATGCTTGTTTGATCAAACACCAGTCTAGATGTTGCTTGTATTTTTTATATGTGATTAATATTTGCATTTAGTAGACTTTGAGTAAAGCAGGTTTCTCTCCATAATGTAGGTGCACTTCTGCCAATTAGTTGAAAACCTTAAGAACAAAGACTGAGTTCACTCAAAGAAGAATGAATTCAACCACTACACTGGCGTCAGGTTCAAGACGACAACACTGATTCCTGCTAGAATTTCCAGTCTACTAATAAGTACTGCAAATTTTACCCTTGTCAGCTGCCACAATCTCATAAGCCAGTTCCTATAGATAGATTGATATTTAGATAAATAGGTAGATAGAGTTTGCTGTTTCTGTTTTTCTAGAAAAGTATCCATGTTAAAATTGAGGGAAGTCTGAAATTATCATAATTAAAAGTGAATTGGGTAAATTCAGTGATAGAGGATATAAGCTGTACTTCCCTGATGGCTCAGAGGTTAAAGCGTCTGCCTAGAATGAGAGAGAACCAGGTTCGATCCCTGGGTTAGGAAGGTCCCGTGGAGAAGGAAATGGCAACCTACTCCAGTACTCTTGCCTGGAAAATCCCATGGTGGGAGGACACTGGTAGGCTACAGTCCATGGGGTGGCAAAGAGTTGGACACGACTGAGCGACTTCACTTCTTTCTTACTTTATTTCAGTCATTGAGGAGAACCTGAAGTCAATGCTTGTTTGGCAGCACGAAAGAGAATTGTTCCTTGTATTGTTGTTGTTGTTTGGTTGTTAAGTCGTGTCCAACTCTTTTACGACCCCAGGAACCTGCCAGGTTCCTCTGTCCATGCAATTCTTCAGGCAAGAGTACTGGAGTGGGTTGCATTTTCCTTCTTCAGGGAATCTTCCTGACCTAGGAATCAAACCCGTGGCTCTTGCATTGGCAGGCAGATTCTTTATTACTGAGCCACCAGAGAAACCCATTCCTTATATTGTCACTTTTAAATCTGAAGGTTATGCATATGTTGGAGGAGGTGGTGTTTGTGGAGGAGGAGGAGGTGGTGGAAGTTCTGAGCTAGGCAGGGGCCCTGTTTCAACATTTATCTACTGATATAACAACATATGCATGGGTGAATACTAAAAAATATAGTTGTGTAATATACATCAAAATAAAATAATTTAAGGAAAAATGTGAAGTAAATGGTATGTAGATATGGCAAAATCTTGGTAATATTCAGTTACTATAGTTTAAGAAATGATAATGTAGAGAAATGATCATCAAATAAATCTGGCTAGGACTTAAGAGTCATGAGACCTGGATTCAGATCATGAATGTGATACTTACCAGTTTTAAGACTTCTAATTCTTTGGTAGTAAGATGGGTAAGATGGGAAAATTATCAACTTATCTCCTAATCTTGTGAGTTTCATTGAATCTCATTCTTTTTTTTGTCCAACAAACATTTATCAAGTTTATATTACATGTTGGACTTTCCAGGTGGCACTAGTGATAAGGAACCGAACTGCCAATGCAGGAGACGCAGGAGACTCAGGTTCGATCCTTGGGTTGGAAAGATCCCCTGGAGGAAGGCGTGGTGACCCACTCCAGTATTCTTGCCTAGAGAATCCTATGGACAGAGAAGCTTGGTGGGCTACAGTCCCTAGGGTCACAAAGAGTGGGACATGACTGAAGTAACTTAGCAGGCATGCATATTACATGTTGGTAAAGAAAATACTGTGTAAAGTACATTGTTACTGGAGGGAGAAATAGGCTTTTGCAATTTTTCATGATGAACTTGTATTTAAATTTAAACTCAAGGGTAGCTCTCACTCATTTCGAAAGATCATTAGCGTAAATTTAAATTAAGACGTTTCTTTTCGTCACCAAATATGAAAATAAAATGAGTGTTAGTAGGTGAGGGCATTAAGATCAGAAACAGAAAGTGCCATTTTTCATTTAGTAACTTGAACACATAGAGAATCACCTTTAACTTGATATTATTTTTACAGTGCTGGGAATACACGTGGTACCTTGCAAAGTGAAAGTAGAAATGACAAGGTCTTTTCCCCAATGAGCTCAGACTCAATCGTTGAACGAGTCAACACAGCGTAGCAGTGGAGTGTGTAATTGACTGATACGATGGGAAAGGTCAGGCTAGGGCTGTGGGCAGACGATGTAGGAAATGAACCTTTCAAAGCCGAGGTGGGTTGGGATTGGGAAGACAGGAGGAAGAGTGTGCTTCAGATGTCTCAGTGGGATGAAATAGAAAATGTAGGGCAAAAGGGCTCACAGAGAGGCAATTAAAGTGTGCCCACATACCAAGAAGCAACTCAGAAAAAATCTGCATGCGTGCTAAGTCACTTGAGTTGTGCCTGACTCTTTGCGACACCATAGCCTGCTAAGCTTCTCTGTCTGTGGGATCCTCTAGACAAGAATACTGGAGTGGGTTGCTGTACCCTCTTCCAGGGAATTTTCCCTGCATTGGCAGGCTGGTTTTTTACTACTAGCACCACCTGGGAAGCCCAGAAAGAATCTACTGGATATTATTTTCTTTATTCCTTGTTATTTGCAAGTTTCTGTTCTCAACATGTGCCAGTGAATACACTGTTTTCTCCACTTCTGGTTTAAAAATTAAGGGTGAAAGTGGGCAACTAGATAAATATTTCCAGGGAAATTTGGTCAATTTGATAGTAGGAACCATAGCAAAGCGGGGAGAGTCACAGTATACCCTGGTGTTGGCAATGAGTTAATGAGTGCTCTGAAAAACACAAAGGTTTCCAAATTCCGTGATTGTTTATGACACTTGACCATTCAACCTTGATGCTAATGGAGCTAACAGGATGGGTCCTTAGCCCTTTGTCTGTCTATACCAACCTCCCCACTATGTGTTCTGAATAGCCAGCTGCTGCTGCTGCTACGTTGCTTCAGTCGTGTCCGACTCCGTGCGACCCCATAGACGGCAGCCCACCAGGCTTCCCCGTCCCTGGGATTCTCCAGGCAAGAACACTGGAGTCGGTTGCCATTTCCTTCTCCAATGCATGAAAGTGAAAAGTGAAAGTGAAGTCACTCAGTCATGTCCGACTCTTCGAGACCCCCTGGACTGCAGCCTACCAGGCTCCTCCATCCATGGGATTTTCCAGACAAGAGTACTGGAGTGGGGTGCCATTGAATAGCCAGAGTTAATAGTTAAATTATGATGGCATCCTTTACAATATCGCTCTAGCTCTTTTAATTTTCTCCTACTTAGAGTCATAATAATCGTTGTAACAACTAGTATCTGTTGAGGACTTAGTCTTTGCCAGGCACTGTTTAAAGCACCTCACATGTAATATCTCATTTATTCCTTATAACAAGTAGTAGTAGAAAACTGTTTTACAGACAAGGAAGTGGAGACTCAAAAATATTAAGTGATTCATTCAAGGTCATTCACCTAAAAAGTGGTAGTGGTGGTATTTGAACCTAGGTTTTCTTGCCCTAGCTCTCCTTCTTTACTGCCTCACTATTATTGCCTACCAGAAGGCCTTACAGAAGCTAGGAGGGCGTGAAAGGTTGTGAAAGAGAACTACAGAGTCAAAATCACCTCACAGCATCATCTTCTCTTATCCCTGCCTCTCCAGAAAGAATCCCCTAAATGCCATCCCTGATAAGTTGTCACTTTGCTTCTCCTCAGATGCTACTGGTGACCTGGAACTTGGTGCCACTTGAGGCAGCCTAGTCCATTTTTAGATAGCTCTAATTGTTACCCAGTTATTCCATATTTTGAACATAAATAATTTCTCTCCCTAACTTCACCTACTTGTCCTAGTTCTGTTTTCTGGAGCTCTACCAAATACAACTTTTCTTTCCTCTGATAGACATACTGTTAAATATTTGAAGAACTGAGGGATTTTGGACTGTCTCTTACTATACCCCAGCCTCCTTTTTTTCTACTTGCAGAAGAAATGCAAGATTTTATTTTCTAAATGTGACAGGTCTTTGCATTCATTTTTGTGAGAGCTTATTTATACCTATTAACCCAGAAGGACATTATTATGCATTGGAAAGAGTATCTTTGTTCTAGGATTTATTTGATTGGGACAGTCAGTATACCTCTGTGAAGTCTTAATAGTTTAACATTCAGTTTCATTCATTTATTTCTCTGGCTTTGTGCTTGACCCAGGCTAGGCCCTGGTGTTCAACTGTAAGGATAAATCACTTATCTCTTCAAAACTTAAAAAAAAAAAAGAGAAAGAGAGAGAGGAACACATGATAGTGAAAAAGTACTTTTGTGAAGATCAAGAATAAGATGTAGAGAAAAAAAAGAACATGAGGTAATTTTGGGTGTCATGAGTATGAGCCTCTTGGTGTGAATCTACTGAGTGAAGACTGAAGTATTAGAGACTTGTAAGGACAAATTGGGTGGTATCATCAGGGAGAATAAGAGACTAGAGCAACTTTGGCAATGATTTATGGTATTTCTGGTTCTATCTGAGGAAGGATAAAAATTATAGACTATACAGATGAGATTATTTTTGTTAAATTGGGCATTGTAGCTGGTTATGAAAGTTGTGAGTTTTACAGTTGTCAATATAATATAATATTCTTCATAAAAATTTCCAGAAGGCTTAAGACTTTTTTGTTTCAATGAAAAACTTCAATTTTATTAAAAAATTTAATCTTTAGGAAGGCTTTTTTATTGGAACTGACTCCCTTTTGCATGGGGAGATTGCTGCTCCCTTTCCTCTGATGTGTTCTCCTTTTGTTTATTGGAAGGTGAATTGGCTCAAACTGGGAAGGTCACTAAACAGTCACATGACTGGGGAAGACTCTACTTCAGAGCTCAGTTTCCTCATCTGTGAGGTGAGGCTGTCAGGCTAAGTTTCTTTCTGGTTCTGAGGATTATTAAGTCCTTTCTTATTTTGATGTAGGGGTTTTCCTGATATACAAGGGCCTAGTATGGACATAAATAGTTCATTACCCTTTTGACATCTGTGGTGTTGCAGATTGAATTGTTGGTTGCAATGCTTCATTCTCCTGATATGCTGGTATTAGATTTATTCATACCCTCACCAGGGCATTAGGGTGGACAAAGTATGTCTCTCTGTCCCTTGGCTTTAGGTTTGTCCTAAAACGTGTTCTTTGTGCCTTGTTTTGACCAAAAGCAGCTGTGACATAAGCAAGGGCTTGAAACATGCTTGTGCTTGTCTTGAGCACTGGTCCAGGGAGGGTGAGAGAATCTGAACCTAGACACAGACCAGACCTAGATACAACCCAAAGTTTAGAGCTCAGCCTACATCAGTTGAATTCCAGCAGGTGCATAAGTGAAAAATAAATGTTTTATATTTTTGCTGCTGATGTTTTGTAGTTCTTTATTTGGCAGGGTTAATTAATCATGAAAGTAAGGCATACTTAATGTGTGTGTGCTCAGTTGCTTTAGTTGTGTCCAATTCTTTGTGACCCCATGGACTGTAGTCTGCCAGGCTCTTCTGTTCATGGGATTTCCCAGGCAAGAATACTGGAGTGGGTTGCCATTTCCTCCTACAGGGATCTTCCTGACCCCAGGGATCGAACCCACTTCTCCTGTGTCTCCTGTATTGTCAGGCAGATTTTTTACCACTGAGCTACCTGGGAAACCCTAATGCTGTTTAGTGGTCAATTTTTTAGTTTAGTTTGTTTGTTTGTTTGTTTTTCTTAGAGCTGCCAGTCATTAAAGATGGTTTTGTTTTTTAGCCCATTGATAATACTTCTGAGTGGAACCCCAAACCCTCAAGCTGGAATGACCCTTATTTTTCAGGTTAGCTACCAGCATGCAGAATTTGGATTTAAATGCACACTAGGAGTCAAAGCCATTGAAGACCTCTAGGTCCCTTTGCTCCCAATACTGACTTCCTACTTCTCAGCCACGAACTTCATCCACAACATGTAAATATCTGGCATTTATATACTGCTGCCCATGTTGGTGCGAGGGGAAGATTGCAGTACAGGAAAATTGGTATCAGCAGTCTTTGGGGGCCTAAGAGTCTTGAGAATTAATGGATTCTTTTCTACCATGCTGTGTTCCAAAATTAATCTGGTTTCTGTCTGCCATGAACTGACACAGATTGTTGTTTTATGGTTATTTAAGGCACAGCATTTACCCTCCACAATTAGGCTATCTCCTGCTTTTCCATTTGATAAGATCAAAGAAAGTGGTCTCCTGTTTATGTTCTTGAAAGCTGTGAGCTGAGATACCCATTAGACCCATCATACTCACTTTTCTGCCCATCTGCAACTAGATCTTTTGGAATTTGATAGGTTCACACTGTGTATCCAATACATCCTTAGGCTTGCTTAGGGAAAGTGAAGAAAATTTTAAATAATCCCATAAAACTGGAAGAAAGAAATACCATGCTGTGGTCATGCACAGTTCTTTTTAGAAGAACTTGGTTTCATTGCATCTAGTATGTTATCTGGTAACTTTCCCTTGTTAATATTCTATAAGCTTTCGAGGCTCAGAACATTCATTCTCTAAGATCTTTATGGTAGAGGTGACACAAAATAATTGGGAATGAAAGGGAATTTATGATGAAATGAACCAAGAAAAGTTATTCCAGTCAAGCATAGGTTCTGAGTTTGTGTCTTCTTTGATAAGAAAGAGATTTCTACTCTGTAGTGATTTGTGGTGAAAGTCACCCAAGTATGATGCTGCATTCTTGGATAATACAGGTAGAAGGCAGAAGTGGAAACAGTCACTTACTCCTCCTCAGGGGGCACAGAAATAATTACTCAAATCATATTGGGATTTACATATCTTGAGTGTGATTGTTCCAATGCTACCTGTTATTGGAATGACATAGCAACTATTTTAGTCAAATGATGCAACAACAATAAAAATAAAACCTGGCCTAGTGAAAGTGAGTTTATAGTATGGAATCTTCAAAACTTGTTTTAGCGTCTATTAAACATTCTCACATACATTACTGTTTTTATTTCTCAAAATAATCCTATGAGTATAGTGACTTCCCTGGTGGTTCAGATGGTAAAGCGTCTGCCTACAATGCGGGAAACCTGGGTTCGATCCCTCACTTGAGAAGATCTCCTGGAGAAGGAAATGGCAACCCACTCCAGTATTCTTGCCTGGAAAATCTCACGGACGAAGGATTCTGGTAGGCTACAGTCCATGGGGTCGCCAAGAGTCGGACACGACTGAGTGACTTACCTTACCTTACCTTATAGTTATTATACCCATATATCAAACATCATGCTCTTATTTAGATGTATCTTGCAATTCATCTTCAGATCTGTAAGTCTCTACCGTCCTTAGATCAGACGCTACTTATAGGACAAATTTTTATATATCCTCATTATATATCCCCCAACATGATGATGAAGATATTCTATCTAGAGGTTAAGGAATTTGCCAAGGATCCCACAACTGATAAATTGCAGACTGAGATTCAAGCATTGCCTAGGTTAATAGCCTTTCCATTCTATGATAATGGCTTCCCTATAATACTTATAAATGCTTATAAACAATGCATTTGTTTAGTATTTTATATAATTTTTATGTTATGTTATGCTACATGATTTATATTATTCATGTATGTAACTACTTTAATAATTTGACCTGAAGATGTTAATAGTGTTCCTTTTACTCCCTGAATAGAGACTAACTGAGGATATAAAGAAAACAAAACAAGATTTTTAACCCTTAGGATCTTCCTATCAGGATTGGGAAATTGGGCAGATAAACCAAAAGTAGAGATTTCCTGCTAATTCCTATGTGTGTGATGTTTTGGCCTTATTGTTAAGAGAAGTATTGATATAATGCAACTATGACCAATACAAGATTCCTTTGTCTTCTCTTTCCAATTTCTCCAAACCCAGGATTTTCCAAACTCCCAGCCACTGTGTTGTAGGAGGTTGAGTGAAGGAACCCCTCATATGCAAACAGTTTTACCAAAGAAGTTCTTTCCCTTACTTTTGCAAAGAAAAACAATAGGAAAGATTTTCTAATCTTTTGGCTCTAATTCCTCTACTGAATGGAGAATGCAATCATTCTAAGTAGTGTGTAAAATTAATTATAGTTGGAAGAGAGTTGCCAGGCTTGTGGATTCCCAGGGATTGCAGGGGGTGGGGNAATTATCTGTCAACAAGTAAACTTAAGACTACTGTATTTCATCTGAAATGGGATATAGATATAAAGTTTGAAGAGATGAGGTGTTTTTTTTTTTTTAAACATCAAATAATTAAGTAAGGAAAACTATCTGGAATGACACATAACAGAGTACCATACTAGTCACACTTCATCTCTAAGGATAAGAATTATATCAAAATCACTTGATGATACACTTAAGTGTCTTCTAGGAGAGGCTCTTTGGGAAAAGTACATATAAGGCGGTCTATCGTAGAGACTCACTTTACTGTTTTCGTTTGAAAGATAGTGAAATATCTACCCTCTTTGTTTTCTAATCTTACTTTCCAGTGGCATCTTCATCTTATTTTTCTTCAGCAAAACTTCTACTGCGACCCTAAGCAAGGCCTAGTTAGAAACTTGTAACCAGTGATACATTTATTTACTTTAAGAGCAATTTAGGTACCTATGAGCAACTCCCTTTAGGGCACCATGTTGATCAGTAAAAGAATTCTGTTACATAACTGGACATTTTTTTCTAATCTTAAAGTTACAACCAGATCATTTTTAAGTTTGGAAATTTGTTTGTTTGTTTGTTTTTTAATAATTATGCTTATTATAAAAAACCAGAAATTTCAGAAAAATATTAGAAAGTAGAGGGAGAAAATCACCCATATTTAACTATTCATGGTGAATTTTCTTCTCATTTTTTTTTTAAAACATCTTCTAGTTCTCCTTTATCTCAAACAAGCTTTTCGGAGGTTACTATCGACTCTCTCGGTCTTTCTGTTGTATGAACATCCAGATGTAACACATGTTTGTAACGCTTGGCTTTGTTTCAGGTGTATTGCTGTTCCTGTGCCCCATCTCCCCCTCGGTGTCATCTGCCCACTCCCACTGAGCTTTCTGATGAAGGCTGAGAATATTAGTTTCTGGAGTAAATAACAGTCTTTAGGGATGCCAGGCATTGGTTGTAAGTGAAAAGCACTTCCTTTGATTACACATTTCCTTTACCAGATTTCTGAAGAAGCCCAGCGGTAAAGCTTTTGCTTAGAAGATCACAAGCTGTAATCACTAGTCTTTTCTAATTACAAGTAATGAATTTCAGATTTTTTTCTTCCCTATAACATTCTGCTTTTGACCACTATGCTTAGATCACTTAATGTGGCAATAGATTATAAGATTTTAATTTCTCAGTGTAATGATGGAATTGTCAGGTGGTTATGTTCTGATGCTTGGTGCCAGTTAGGACTGAGATTAAGTCCTAGTTTTTCTCATTTGCCAGTGAGGGACCTTGAAGAAGGCACTTTCTCTCTCTAAGATATAGTTGTTTTTTTTTTCAATGTGAATAATAATGAAATTATAACAATCATGGAGTGTGTTGTAGAGATTATGTGAGACAGTGGTAGAGAGGTTATGAGCATAGATTCCATAACTACCTGGATACAAGCCAGCTACCTACTGGCAGTGTAGCCTTGGGAAAGTTTCTTAACGTCTCTGTGCTTCTGATTTCTGAATAATTAAATGAGGATAATCACAGTTACTATTTTGTAAAATTGTTGTGAGAGCTAAATAGTTAATACATGGAAGCACACATAATAGTGACTAGCACAAGTGTTTAGTCGATGCTGGTTGTTTTTATTATTATTATTGGCATTTATAAAGCCTGTCCCATAGTAAATCCTCAGTAGATATTTATTCTTATGATTCTTCTCTGGATTTTGTCACTGTTCTTTCTCCCCTTTTGTTCTTTGCTTAACTTATTGAGATCAATAAATAGGACCTCACCCTAAGTGAGCATCAGTAAACTTTAGCAGCAGAGAAGAGCAACTCATGGGCGCTACTCTCAGATAGATTTTCTCTTTTGCCACCTATTCTCCATTGACTAGAACAAGAAGGGTATCCTCATCCCACTGTCCATATAAGTCATTATTCTATGCGGGTAATTATCTTCCATTATCCTGGAGAATTATTTTAGAAATGATTGTTTTTATTTATGCCCAGTTGACAAAAGAGGGATACAATCCTGGGAATCCTGCAGAAGCTTAGTATGCCTTTCAAAATAATAGAAGTTACTGTTGAGGGGCAAAATTCTTTTTTTTTTTTCTTGTATAGATTTGACAAGATGTCAGCATTAACAAAAATAATGACCAATATGGTAGATCATCATTGCTAATGTCATTGATTTCCACCTATATTGCATATCATATACTAATGGAAAAGAGATATAGTTACGGGTAGCCAAATGTATCTGAATATTCTTAGTCCATTTAATATGCAGTAGTTTTTTCCCTCTGAAGTAATGTCAAAAAGGATTTTATTGTATTTAATTTCAGAAATAGAATTTGTGATAGATTGGACAAGTACAGAACTGACGGTTTTGTATGCCATTTAAAATGACTTTTACTCAATTTCTCCCATGTGCCAGTTGCTTTCACTAATGACATTTTTTTTTTTGCTGCAAAATTTATGAAAAAAGAATTAGCTATGCAAATTAATGATATAAAAGGAAATGGAGGGACAATATTTATCTGTCTAGCAGGGGGCATATTACTCTCATGTAACAACAACAACAACCACAAAAAAAATCCATGTTCCTTTCATTTCGTTCAGTCCAGTCACTCAGTCGTGTCTGACTCTGTGACCCCATGGACTGCAGCACTCTTGGCTTCCTTGTCCATCACCAACTCCAGCAGCTTGCACAAACTCATGTCTATCAAGTCAGTGATGCCATCCAACCATCTCATCCTCTGTCGTCCCCTTATCCTCTTACCTTCTATCTTTCCCAGCATCAGGGTCTTTTCCATGAGCCACTTCTTCACATCAGGTGGCCAAAGAATTGGAGTTTTAGCTGCAGCATCAGTCCTTCCAATGAATATTCAGGACTGATTTCCTTCAGGATGAACTGGTTGGACCTCCTTGCAGTCGAAGGGACTCTCAAGAGTCTTCTCCAACACCACAGTTCAAAAGCATCAGTTCTTCAGCACTCAGCTTTCTTTACAGTCCAAATCTCAGATCCATACGTGACTCCTGGAAAACCCATAGCTTTGATTCAATGGACCTTTGTTGGCAAAGTAACATCTCTGCTTTTTAAAATGCTCTCTAGGTTGGTCATAGCATTTCTTCCAAGGAACAAGTGTCTTTTAATTTCATGGCTGCCGTCACCATCGGCAGTGATCTTGGAGCTCAAGCAAATAAAGTCTATCACTATTTCCATTATTTCCCCATCTATTTGCCATGAATTGATTGGACCGGATGCCATGATCTTAGTTTTCTGAATGTTGAGCTTCAAGCCAACTTTTTCACTCTCCCCTTTCACTTTCATCAAGAGACTCTTTGGTTCTTCACTTTCTGCCATTATGGTGGTGTCATCTGCATATCTGAGGTTATTGATATTTCTCCTGGCAGTCTTGATTCCAGCTTGTGCTTCATCCAGCCCAGCATTTTGCATGATGTACTCTGCATATAAGTTAAAAAAGCAGGGTGACAATATACAGCCTTGACATACTCCTTTTCCTATTTGTAACCAGTCTGTAATTCCATGTCCGGTTCTAACTATTGGTTCTCGATCTGCATACAGATTTCTCAGGCAGTAGGCCAGGTGGTCTGGTACTCCCATCTCTTTAAGAATTTTCCACAGTTTGTTGTGATCCACACAGTCAAAGGCTTTGGCATAGCCAATAAAGCAAAAGTGGATGTTTTCTGGAACTCTCTTGCTTTTTCAGTGATCCAGTGGATGTTGGCAATTTGATCTCTGGTTTTTCTGCCTTTTCTAAATCCAGCTTGAACACCTGGAAGTTCATGGTTCAGGTACTGTTGAAGCCTGGCTTGGAGAATTTGGGGCATTACTTTGCTAGGGTGAGATGAGTGCAATTGTGTGATAGTTTGAACATTGTTTGGCATTGCCTTTCTTTGGAATTGGAATGAAAACTGATCTTTTCCAGTCCTGTAGCCACTGCTGAGTTTTCTAAATTTGCTAACATATTGAGTGCAGCACTTTCACAGCATCATCTTTTAGGATTTGAAATAGCTTAACTGGAATTCCATCATCTCCACTAACTTTGTTTGTAGTGATGCTTCCTAAGGCCCACTTGACTTTGCCTTCCAGGATATCTGGCTCTAGGTGAGTGATCACACCATCGTGGTTATCTGGGTCATGAAGACCTTTTTTGTATAGTTCTTCCATGTATTCTTGCCACCTCTTCTTAATATCTTGTGCTTCTGTTAGGTCCATACCATTTCTGTCCTTTATTGAGCCCATCTTTGCATGAAACTTTCCCTTGGTACCTCTAATTTTCTTGAAGAGATCTCTAGTCTTTCTCGTTCTATTGTTTTCTTCTATTCCTTTGCATTGATCACTGAGGAAGGCTTTTTAAAAATCTTTTCTTGCTATTCTTTGGAACTCTGCATTCAAATGGATATATCTTTCCTTTTCTCCATTTTTTTAGCTTCTCTTTTTTTTTCAGTTATTTGTAAGGCCTCCTCAGACAATCATTTTGCCTTTTTGCACTTCTTTTTCTTGGGGATGGTCTTGATCGCTGCCTCCTATAGAATGTCACAAACCTCCCCACCATAGTTCATCAGGCATTCTGTCTATCAGATCTAATCCCTTGAATATGTTTGTCACTTCTACTGCATAATCGTAAGGGATTTGATTTAGGTCATACCTGAATGGTCTAGTGGTTTTCTCTACTTTCTTCAATTAAGTCTAAATTTGGCATGCTTCTTTAAATATAATTAAAATCTATAATTCCACATTTTGGGCTGGTCTTCCCCAGTTGGTCATAATTATTGGGATTGGAATCTAACAGATAATCATGGGGAATGCTGTTTTATAATAACATGCAATGTTTTATCATAATGTATATGATAGATTTCAACGTGTTCTGAACATAGGTTCAAGCCTCAGTTCTATGACTCACTAGCAAAGCCATATTATCTTTTCTATACGCCTGGAATAATATACCTACTTCCAGAGTTATTGTTAGGATTATGGTACATAATATATATAAAAAACAATCTGTAAGGTGGTACAAAACTGTTATTAGCAATCAAAGATTCAAAACGACTACCTTAAACTTGCCATTTAAATCAAATATTTCTTAAATACCTTTGGTTTTATTTGGAGATTGAATATACCAAATATACTTCACTGATCATGTGCGTTCCTGTCAAGATGTGTCTCCCAGTGGGCAAGACCTTTTAATAAGAGGAGAAGAACAGTGCATATAGATATTTAGATCAGTACTAACATAGGAAATCACATTTGGTAATAATAAAAGGTAAGAGAAAAATTGTATAAAATATTACAAAGACTTGTTTTAAATCTATTTTGCCTCAGCACCTAAAGGGCTTTACAATATTATTTTCTCCCATTTTATTCTTTGCAGCTGGGAGATGAGTCCCAGGCCATTCTTAAACCTGGAAGGGCAGTGCTGTATCAGACAGGAAGAGCTGTGGAATTATAGTTGACTTCAACAGTTTTGGTCAGACACCTGCTAGGAGGGACAGTAAAGCAAAGTGGTTAAGCCTGTGGACCCTGGACATAGACCATTTGGAAGCAATTTGGCTTTACTAACCTTGGGCAAATTACCCTGAGATTCAGATTCTTTACCTGTAAAATGAGAATGTTTAGCATCTTCTTTCTGGTTTAAAGGTAAGGATTCAATAACAGATGGCGCTGTACTTTCATATGCTCACAAATCACTGTTGTTCAGTCACTCAGTCATGTCCGACTCTTTGCGACCCCATGGACTGCAGCACACCAGGCCTCCCTGTCCCCCACCACCTCCTGGAGCTTGTCCAAACTCATAACCATTGAGTTGGTGATGCCATCCAACCATCTCGTCCTCTGTCGTCCCCTTCTCATCCTGAATTCTGATTCAGTAGTTCTGGGTAGGACCTGAGAATCTGCTTGTCTAACGTGTCCCCTGGTGATCCCTGTGCTGTACCGTATTGTCAGTAGCAAAGATATAAAGCACCCAGAAGTTGTGCTCTACGATTTCTGGAAATTGTAAATACTCAATAAATGTTGGCCATTATTTTCTTTCTGGCACTGCACTATATATTTTCACAAATGTTATTGTGATTATTCTTTGCAACAAGTTTATATTAGGTATTATTATGTCTCCATTTCTCAAATGAGGAGAAAAGTCTAGAAAAACTCATAAGTGATTCTCAGCATTGTACTTGATCCCAGCTTTATTGATTCTAAATACTGTCTATTTCCTGCACTGGAAATTTTTTATAATTTGGGGTTAGGGAAAAAAAAATGGACATAAATTCTCACTTTCCTGGTCTCTGATGCTGGAGTGGGAGCACATCTCTTTTCTGTAGGCTTCAAAAGAAATCCATGGACATTCAAATGACTTCCAGGTATACTACATGGTTTCTATTTTGTCCACATACGAAAATATTTATTTCAGATTATATTTGTGAAAAAAAGTAAAGTAAAACAGATTAGTATAAAAAATAAACTAAACATTAGCCCTCGAAAATCTCATTGCCCAGAGGCAAAATAACATTTACATTATGTTGCAAGAGCCNGTCCACATACGAAAATATTTATTTCAGATTATATTTGTGAAAAAAAGTAAAGTAAAACAGATTAGTATAAAAAATAAACTAAACATTAGCCCTCGAAAATCTCATTGCCCAGAGGCAAAATAACATTTACATTATGTTGCAAGAGCCTATTGTTCAGGTACTCATCCTGTTGTGATACATAGTATGATAGTTACCTTGTTAACTAAACATAAGTGAAAATGAAAGTTGCTCAGTCTGTCGGACTCCTCATGACCCCATGGACTATAATCCATGCAATTCTCAAGGCCAGAACACTAGAGTGGGTAACCTTTCCCTTCTCCAGGGCATCTTCCCAACCCAGGGATCAAACCCAGGTCTCCCGTGTTGCAGGCAGATTCTTTACCAGCTGAACCATGAGAGAAGCCCAAGAATACTGGTGTGGATAGCCTATCCCTTCTCCAGCGGATCTTCCCAACTCAGGAATTGAACCAAGGTCTCCTGCATTGCAGGCGGATTCTTTACTAACTGAGCTATCAGAGAAGCCCTAACTAAACGTGGATGTGAGGGGGCGGTCCTAAGATGGCAGAGGAATAGGACGGGGAGACAACTTTCTGAACCACAAATTCAACAAAAGAACTTTTGAACGCTGAGTAAATTCCACAAAACAACTTCTGAATGCTGGCAGAGGGCATCAGGCACCCAGAAAAGCTGCCCATTGTCTACAAAAGGAGATGGAAAAGTCTTGAGGCTACTGTAAGAATAAGGCTGAAAACCAGAGGCAGGAGACTTAAGTCCAAATCCTGAGAATACCAGAGAACTCCTGACTCCAGGGAACATTAATCGACAAGAGCTCATCCAAAGCCTCCATCAGTTCAGTTCAGTACACTTCAGTCACTCCGTCGTGTCCAACTCTTTGTGACACCATGAATTGCAGCACGCCAAGCCTCCCTGTCCATCACCATCTCCTGGAGTTCACCCAGACTCACGTCCAACGAGTCCGTGATGCCATCCAGCCATCTCATCCTCGGTCGTCCCCTTCTCCTCCTGCCCCCAATCCCTCCCAGCATCAGAGTCTTTTCCAATGAGTCAACTCTTCACATGAGGTGGCCAAAGTACTGGAGTTTCAGCTTTAACATCATTCCTTCCAAAGAAATCCCAGGGTTGATCTCCTTCAGAATGGACTGGTTGGATCTCCTTGAGGTCGAAGGGACTCTCAAGAGTCTTCTCCAACACCACAGTTCAAAAGCATCAATTCTTCGACACTCAGCCTTCTTCACAGTCCAACTCTCACATCCATATATGACCACAGGAAGAACCGTAGCCTTGACTAGACAGACCTTAGTCGGCAAAGTAATGTCTCTGCTTTTGAATATNTCCAGAGAGACATTGTGGGATGGGAGGTGGGAGGGGGATTCAGGATTGGGAGCTCGTGTACACCTGTGGTGGATTCATGTTGATGTATGGCAAAGCCAATAGAGTATTGTAAAGTAAAATAAAGTAAATTAAAAAAAAATAAAATGAAAGATGAGAACAAAAAAAATTAAAAAAAATAAAATCATGTACAAGCACTGTTAGGATAATTATAACTTGTACTGACATGCTTGGAATAAAATCTTCCACATAATAGCTCATAAAAATTAAAAAAAAAAGAGAGAGAGAGAGAGATCAAACCAGTCAATTGTGAAGGGAATCAGTCCTGAATATTCATTGGAAGAACTGATGCTGAAGCTGAAGCTCCAAATGTCTGGCCACCTAATGAGAAGAACCAGCTCATTGGAAAAGACCCTGATGCTGGGAAAGACTGAAGGCAAGAGGAGAAGGGAACGACAGAGGATGAGGTGGTTGGATGACATCACTGATTCAACGAACATGAGTTTGAGCAAGTTTCAGGAGTTGGTGATGGACAGGGAAGCCTGGTGTGCTGCCATACATGGGGTCCCAAAGAACCAGACATGACTGAGTGACTGAACTGAACTGAAAATCATGACTTAAAGAAGACATCTATTTTTTACTATACTATTCTGAGAATCCTTGGGAGAATTCCTTAAAGAAATGTAAAACTATAAACTATGTTGTATGTGCTTAATTAAAATGACTGTTATAGGTTTCATCTATACAATCTATGCCAAATTATATTTATTGTCATTTATTGTCATTTTCTATTAATAAGTGATATTCTGAATATCTTATGCTCCCATTCACTGTAACGTACTATAATGTCATGTACTTGCATGACACTGGTTAAAACAATTGTGAAAAATTTGAATATTGTTTTATTTATTTATGGAAATATGTTTACTGTAAAAACTTAGAAACAGTAGAAAAATAAAGTAGGAAAATTTTATAGCTAAATCCTATTAATCAAAATCAACCACTGTTGTTATAATTTTTTATTTTCTGTATTTTCAAAATACTATTTGTATAGTTTATATTCAGAAAACCTCAGATTCATCCCATGACCTAATGTATGGCAAACCCAATAGAGTATTGTAAACTTAAATTTAAAAAATAAATAAATAAATAAATTAAAAAAAAAAAAAAATTAAGTATGAGCTCTGAGCAGTTTAATTGCTATGTCATGTCCGACTTCTGCAGCCCCACCGAGTGTAGCCTACTCCACTCCTCTTGCATGGGATTTCCCAGGCAAGAATACTGGGGTGGACCACCATATTCTTCTCCAGGGGTCTTCCCAGCCCAAGAATCAAACCTGCATCTCTTGCTTTGCAGGAGATTTCCTGCATTGCAGGTGAATTCTTTATGACTGAGCCAGCAGGGAAGCCCTGTGAATTCTAGTAACTACTTAGTCTTCTTTTAAATATTAGCAATCTATTAAATAAGAAAATATGAGATAATTTACTTGGATAACACAATTAAGCATATTTTTCCATGATTTTACTGTCATATATAATTATACAATGAAAGTGAATTTGCACATATCTTTGCTTCTGAGTTATTTTATTAGAATTTTACAACTTGAAGTAAAATTCCTAGGAAAATATGATATAAATGATTATAAAGTTATTGATATATGCTAACACAATACTGCAAAGAAGACTTTTACTAAGTCCATATAGTGAAATTTATTGACAATTTTCTTTGTGATTTTCTTCAGACATTAATTTAAAAATATTTCCCTGTCATAAACCATTTCACCTCAGATTTGGTCTAATATTTCATGGGTAT
This sequence comes from Neotragus pygmaeus, assembly GCA_006410875.1. Taxonomy (NCBI): domain Eukaryota; kingdom Metazoa; phylum Chordata; class Mammalia; order Artiodactyla; family Bovidae; genus Neotragus; species Neotragus pygmaeus. The sequence continues at coordinate 312,182 of SJYV01017927.1, forward strand.
CTATTTATGAATGAAAACAATTCAAAATAATGTTAATCTCAAGTTTAAAAAATCAGTTACTCAGGAATATAAGTCAGTTTTCCCTTTTGTTCAGGAATTTGATGTTTTAAATATTAAAATTATTTATTGATTAATATTTTTAAAGGAAGATAATTCGCATCCCTTCCAAACACAAATCAATGAATTTGAGTATATTTACATTGTTGTGCAACTAACACCACAGTGAATAAAACATTTTCACTGTCACAAGAAACCTCATACCTATCAATAGTCACTCATCATTTCCGCAGACTCAGCTAGCTCTTAGCAACCACTAATCCATTTTCTATCTCAAAAGATTGACTTATTCTATATGCGTCATATAAATGGAATCATACACTATGTTGTGACTGTCTTCTTTCACTTAGAATGTTTTGAAGGTTCACCCATGTTGTAACATGTATCAGTATCACATTACTTTTTATTGCCAAATAATCTTCCTTTTTAGACATAAACTATATTTATTTATGCATTCATCAGGTGATGAACATTTGGAAGTTCTCTATTTTTGACTAATAGTGTAATGCTTCTTATAGATAATCCTGTACAATTTGGGGGGGGTGGAAATATGCTTTCATTTTCCTTGGAGTATTCCTAAGAGCAGGATTTTCTGGTTACTCTGTGTGTAACCTTTTAAGGAGGTATTAGTTTTTCAAAGAGACTGCATCATTTTATGTTCCCACCAGCAGCGTATGAGGGTTCCTATTTCTTTACATCTTTGTCAATGCTTATTTTCATATTTGTTTTTTGTTATAGCCATCCTTGTTGGTGTCAAGTAGTATCTCATTTGTGGTTTGATTTGCATTTCCCTGATGGGTAAAAGTTGTATTTAATGTCCTTTTTCTATTTCTGAGATACGTATCTTTCCTTGCACCTGATATATCTTTTTTTATTATTATGGTTCTATAATATACTTTAACATTTATCTCCAGTTTTCAGTGTAATCCTTCTTTTATACATATTCCTTGTTTCTTAATTGTTCTAGATTAAGAACAATTTCTACTTCATATGGTTTAAAAACACAATTGCCACTTCTACATCTTAGCATTTATCCAATAAATAAAATTAAATCAGGGACTTGGGTATTTCTACACCTATGTCACTACAACCACTCTTCACAATATCCAAAATGTGGAAGCAACTCAAATATCTATCAATCAATGAATGGATAAAAAAAAAAGAGGATATATATATACAGTGAAACATTATTCAGCTCTTAAAAATAAGGAAATTTTCACAAATGCTGCAACATGAATAAGGCTGGAAGACATGATGGTAAGTGAAATAAACCAATTAAAAAAGGACTGTATGATTCCACTTATATGAGGTACCTAGAGTAGTTAAATTCATAAAGACAGAAATAGAATGATGGTTTCCAGGGACTATGGTACAGATTTTCAGTTGAGAAAAGTGTATAAGTCCTGGAAATGAATTATGGTAATGGTTGCAAAACAATGTGAAAGATTAAATGCCACAGAGCTGTACACATAAAAATGATTAAAGTGATAAAAATTCTGTTATGTATAACTTACCACAATAAAGTAATAAAAGATACAATTATAAATTTCAATAGAGCTTCATAAAATAAATTAAGAAAAGGAGTTAACATGTTCAAAACCAGTTTTCACACTAAGGTAAATTTTAATCTCATTTGACATTAAATTTTACTTTAGTTTCACTAGTTTTGTATGTCTTTTGTTAATTCTATTCTGACCTCTTTTATATTTATATTAATAACATGAAAAATATATTAAAATACAGCTTCCAGTAATGTATTAGTATTGAAAGTATAAGTAAAATATGGTTCTTTTTTTTTTGGAATTGTATTTTGTTTATTTATTTTTTTACTTTATTCTACTTTACAATACTGTGTTGGTTTTGCCATACATCGACATGAATCAACCACAGGTGTACACGAGCTCCCAATCCTGAATCCCCCTCCCACCTCCCACCCCACATCCTCTCTCTGGATCATCCCCGTGCACCAGCCCCAAGCATCCTGCATCCTGCATCGAACATAGACTGGCGCCTCGTTTCTTACATGATAGTATACATGCTTCAATGCCATTCTCCCAAATCATCCCACCCTCTANTGATGCTGGGAAAGATTAAAGGCAGGAGGAGAAGGGGATGACAGAGGATGAGATGGTTGGATGGCATCAGTGGACTCAATGGACGTGAATTTGAGCAAGCTCCAGGAGTTGGTGATGGACAGGGAAGCCTGATGTGCTACAGTCCATGGGGTTTCAAAGAGTCGGTCATGACTGAGTGACTGAACTGAACAGACTGACAAAGAGATCTTTAATACAAATGCTCCAGATTCTTCTCTTTAGAAACAGGGATACTGAAGCACAAAGAGATGAAGTGACACATACAAGGCCACATGGACTCACTCCATTTGAACACAGTGGTGTTAGGTAAGATTTTGACCAAGGTAGCCTTGACTAAGCCTGAAAGGCAACATATTGTGAAGAAGCACAAACCGCCTGACCTGACGGAAAGTCTTACAAAAGGTGGAGATTTCCTGAGCCATGACTCCACATTAGAGAAGCTGGTATTATTAAAAATATTATAATACTTATAGTCAAAGAACTCTTGGCCCGTGACGGCATTTGCTATTGTGTCTGGGAATTCTATTCTCAATGTAAAAAATGAAGTCATACAACTAGCACACAAAGGCGAGTGAAGCAAGCCAANATAATTACCTTAAATGTAAATGGGTTGAATGCCCCAAACAAAAGACAAAGACTGGCTGAATGGATACAATAACAAGACCCCTATATATGTTGTCTACAAGAGACCCATCTCAAAACAAGGCACACATACAGACTGAAAGTGAAGGGCTGGAAAAGGATATTCCACACAAATAGAAACCAAAAGAAAGCAGGAGTGGCAATACTCATATCAGATAAAATAGACTCTAAAACAAAGGCTGTGAAAAGAGACAGAGAAAGATACTACATAATGATCAAAGGATCAATCCAAAAAGAAGATATAACAATTATAAATGTATATGCACCCAACCTNGAAACCAAAAGAAAGCAGGAGTGGCAATACTCATATCAGATAAAATAGACTCTAAAACAAAGGCTGTGAAAAGAGACAGAGAAAGATACTACATAATGATCAAAGGATCAATCCAAAAAGAAGATATAACAATTATAAATGTATATGCACCCAACCTAGGAGTACCACAATATGTAAGACAAATGCTAACAAGTATGAAAGGGGAAATTAACAATAACACAATAATAGTGCGAGACTTTAGTACCCCACTCATACCTATGGATAGATCAACTAAACAGAAAATTAACAAGGAAACACAAACTTTAAACAATACAATGGATCAGTTAGACCTAATTGATATCTATAGGATATTTCACCCCAAAACAATGAATTTCACCTTTTGCTCAATGCACACGGAAACTTCTCCAGGATAGATCACATCCTGGGCCATAAATCTAGCCTTGGTAAATTCAAAAAAATTGAAACCATTCCAAGCATCTTTTCTGACCACAGTGCAGTAAGATTAGATATCAATTACAGGAGAAAAACTATTAAAAATTCCAACATATGGAGGCTGAATGACACACTGCTGAATAATGAACAAATCACAGAAGAAATTAAAAAAAGAAATCAAAATATGCACAGAAACAGATGAAAATGAAGACACAACAACCCAAAACCTGTGGGACACTGTAAAAGCAGTTCTAAGGGAAAGGTTCATAGCAATACAGGCATACCTCAAGAAACAAGAAAAAAGTCAAATAAATAACCTAAATCAACACCTAAAGCAACTAGAAAAGGAAGAAATGAAGAACCCCAGGGTTAGTAGGAGGAAAGATATCTTAAAAATTAGGGTAGAAATAAATGCAAAAGAAACAAAGAGACCATAGCAAAAATCAACAAAGCCAAAAGTTGGTTCTTTGAGAAGATAAATAAATTTGACAAACTATTAGCCAGACTCATCAAGAAACAAAGGGAGAAAAATAAAATCAATAAAATTAGAAATGAAAATGGAGAGATCACAACAGACAGCACAGAAATACAAAGGATCATAAGAGACTACTATCAGCAATTATATGCCAATAAAATGGACAACGTGGAAGAAATGGACAAATTCTTAGAAAAGTACAACTTTCCAAAACTGAACAAGGAAGAAATAGAAAATCTGAACAGACCCATCACAAGCATGGAAATTGAAACTGTAATCAGAAATCTTCCAGCAAACAAAAGCCCAGGTCCAGATGGCTTCACAGCTGAATTCTACCAAAAGTTCCGAGAAGAGCTAACACCTATCCTACTGAAACTCTTTCAGAAAATTGCAGAGGAAGGTAAACTTCCAAACTCATTCTATGAGGCCACCATCACCCTAATACCAAAACCTGACAAAGACACCACAAAAAAAGAGAACTACAGGCCAATATCACTGATGAATATAGATGCAAAAATCCTTAACAAAATTCTAGCAATCAGAATCCAACAACANAAGGAAGAAATAGAAAATCTGAACAGACCCATCACAAGCATGGAAATTGAAACTGTAATCAGAAATCTTCCAGCAAACAAAAGCCCAGGTCCAGATGGCTTCACAGCTGAATTCTACCAAAAATTTCGAGAAGAGCTAACACCTATCCTACTGAAGCTCTTCCAGAAAATTGCAGAGGTAGGTAAACTTCCAAACTCATTCTATGAGGCCACAGTCACCCTAATACCAAAACCTGACAAAGACACCACACAAAAAAATATGGTTCTTAACTGACTATTCATTGTCTTATATTTTAGAATTCTGTATTTTAAATTTTCCTGAAGCTTATTTATTCAAGAAAATCCTCAATGTCATATGGTCATCAACTGAAAACTTTAGTTAAAATAAGAGATCTTAAAAATAATGAACTTATATTTAAACATTTAAAATAAACATTGTAATAATACAAAATAAATAATATTTAGAACCTTTAAATACACAAAGGCATTTACTCACCACACCTTATAGACAAGTTAATGCATATTAAGAAGAAGCGGCAAGAATACACATAAGAACTTTACCAAAAAAATGTCTTAATGACCCAGATAAACATGATGATGTGATCACTCACCTAGAGCCAGATATCCTGGAATGTGAAGTTAAGTGGGCCTTAAGAAAATGAGTACGTCAAGGTTGTATATTGTCACCCTATTTATTTAACTTTTATGCAAAGTACATCATGAGAAACGCTGGGCTGGTGGAAGCACAAGCTGGAATCAAGATTGCCGGGAGAAATATCAATAACCTCAGATATGCAGGTGACACCACCGTTATGGCAGAAAATGAAGAAGAACTAAAGAGCTTCTTGATGAAAGTGAAAGAGAAGAGTGAAAAAGTTGGNGGGGAACACATGTACACCATGGCAGATTCATGTCAATGTATGGCAAAACCAATATTGTAAATTAATTAGCCTCCAATTAAAATAAACAAATTTATACTAAAAAAAAACACACATGGATGTGTCTTATATAAGTCTGTCTATATAAACATATATATAGTTTGTGTATTAGTTTTAGATTTTATTTATAGTATCAGTTTTATATTACTGTGAGATCAATTATCAAAAGTCTGGTGGTCTGAACTGGGTTCTTTGCTCAGGGTTTCACAAGGCTGAAGTTAAGGTGTCAGCCGGGATGGGCTCTTTTCTGGAGGTTCCAGTGAAAAATCCGCTTGCAAGCTCATTCAGGTTGTTGGTGTAATTTATTTCCTTGTAGTTTACTTTTAAGACTAAGGTCTTTTTTTCTTATTGGCTATTGCCTATGGGGTTACTCCTAGCTCTGGGAGGCTATGTCAGATCTTTTCCATGTGTTCCCCTTCCTCTTCAGGCCAGTAAGGGCACACTGAGTCCTCCTTGTGTCTTGAATTTCTGAGTTCCCTTTCTTCTACCAGCTCTACTATTAAAGGGTTTACTTGAATAGGTCAGGCCCAACTGAATAATATCCCTTTTGATTAACCAAAGTCAGCTGGTTAGTAATCTTAGTTATTGTTGTTCAGTTGCTAAGCCACGCCTGACCCTTTGCAACCCCATGGACTTTATGGGGTTCTTGAGTTAAGAATACTGGAGTGTAAGAATACTGGAGTGATTTGCCATTCCCTTCTCTCTTCTTCTGCCATTCTTTTCTCTTAGTTATGTTGATGAAATTCCTTTTTCTATGTAATGTAATATAATCATGGGTATAACAGTAGGGACAGAGATCCTGGGGGACATCTTAGAATTTTGCCTACCATCTTAGGTTGAAAAAAAGCTTGTTTTTATATGAAATTGTACAATCTTTATTCTTATGCAGACTTCTCTTTCATGAAAGCTGTGAAGATATTTCTCAGTAAATATAACCTAAATAGTATTCTTTTTAAAGNGACATCTTAGAATTTTGCCTACCATCTTAGGTTGAAAAAAAGCTTGTTTTTATATGAAATTGTACAATCTTTATTCTTATGCAGACTTCTCTTTCATGAAAGCTGTGAAGATATTTCTCAGTAAATATAACCTAAATAGTATTCTTTTTAAAGGATTTATCATAATTAAATAATTTCTTTATTTGGATGTTTAGATTTCTTCCAGCATTTTTTTTTATTATAAATATTGTTGTTGTCATATAAACACTAATGATGGGTCTTGACTAATTGATTATCTCTTTAAGATAAATTACTAGTTGTGAATTGTTGATTAAAGAATATACAAATTTAAACTATTGATATACATTTCCAGTTTGCCTTCTGGAAAAGTTGCATCAGTCATATTCCCATTAACATTAATGGTTTAAATTTATGGTTTCTCTACACCTTTGCCAACACTGGATTCTCACAATTCTTTTATAATTGATAATTAAATGAAAAAGCATATTTTATTCTCTTTATTTACTCTTCCTTGATTATTAGTGAAGTTGAACATCTTTCTTTATGTTTATTTTTCATGTGTTGCTTTATTAATAAATTGCCAATTCATTTCTTCTATCAACTAAGGCTCTTAGTTACAAGCTCCAATAGCCACTTCTGGCTAATCTCGATAGAAACAGTTTTTGTTAGAAGCATATGGGTTAGCATATGGAATTAGTTAGATGGTTGGAGAAATAGGCTTGTTAAAGGAGGGCTGGACAGTAGGGAATGCAGTATTCTAATATCATAAGACAAAACAGTTAATATACTGTCATTAGCATCTTCTGCACAACCCACAATCATTATCTTGGGACTCTCAATATTACTGTGAGGAAATTCTCAATTGCCTCTCTGTCTTTGCTTCATCCTGAAGATTCAGAGTCTCAAGTGGGAGCACCTGATTGACTGAGCCTAGGTCACGTGCCTGAACTATAGTAATCAATGGGGTAAGAACGGTGTTTGTTGAGCTCTTTGGTTTCCACAGTAAAAAGTAGGGGCTTATTTTCTACCAGTACTTATCCACGTTAGATGGACTTTCAGTCCCTGGGTAGCTCCCCCCAAAAACAAAGGCTCTTTTTTGATTTATGCAATGGCAATTTTTCTTCTTTTTAGTGCATCTTTTACATTATAGTTATTAATACTTCACCACATGTATTACATGTATCTTTTATTTTCTTCTTCTTCTGTCATTGTGGCAAAGTACCTTTTAAGCAAAATGACCCTAACTAGTTCTTTCCAGCAGAATCAGATACAGTTGATACTTATTGCCTCTTAAACAAACAAACCTTGCTATCCTAGCCATAGTCAATTTAACTAGGAGGTCTACTTATGGAGAAAGGTGATTTGCTATACTGAGACATCTTTGCCTATTCTCTATTTCAAATTAAGTGATAGAAAATTCACCCGCATTTCTTTTTGGGAAGTAAAAAATGTTAATTGAACAGAAGAAGGTGAGTCTTTCAAGTTTGGGGTATTGTCTTACCTGTTGAATTACTCTTAAACTCCTGAAGCCTGAAATCTCCCCATAATCAGAAGAGCTGGGAGCTAAGGTGGTCATGTGGTGAATGAAAGATTTCTTGCTGCAGCCTACAATAAAGCTCTATAACACAGATGGTTTGTGAGTATGGCTTTTTATCTTCGTGTACTTTAGGACTGTCATCATTCATAAACTGCTTACTACTTAAATAATTCAAAAGAGATCTGTGGATAATCCTTTTAAACATCTTCTATAATAGGTATTCCTTGATAGTCAGTTTCAGAATTTGTTAGACTTTGTATCTGCCACACACACAAAAAATCCTTTTTTGCTTAACTATTTCCCTCTTGCTCCAAGGGAAATCCTCTATTTCTTGCTAAAGGGACCAATGGTCCTTCTAACTACCCAGCCTTTCCCACATGGAGTTAAAGTTCTTCCTTCTCTGAAAGCCTGAGTATGAGTATTTACAAAATTCTAGAGAGATGTAGTAGAATCTTATATATGCATTAGATGAAGAAACAGGTACAATGCCAAAAGAAATTAACTTCTATGTAAAGTTAAGGGGATAGGCTGGGATCATAAAGAGAACCAGAATATGTTTTCCAAAAGACTCAGTGGGCAAATAAATCCATATTTCCAAATCAATACTTTCTCAAGTTCATGAAGAAAAATAAATAATGGTTTCAAGGTAACATGGTTTTCCAGATTTACTACTTAACAGTGAAAATCTATAAGTAATCCCCAATGGTGCTTCAAAAAATTCCCGAGTGTGTTGTCATCAGATTTATTCTAAACTCCTAGGCAAAGTAATATTTTCTTCTCTGTTTTTGTTAGAAGATACACATGAGTAGAAAATTCCCCTTCTGATTTTTTTTTTTTTTCTGAATTGGAAAGATAAACTTCTCCATGCTGGGTGAACAATTTGAATAAATCTTTTCCTCACCAGTGAGTTGATCTCTAAAATACTAAGCTACAATTCCATGTTGGGCTGTATATTTATGAAATACACAGGGAAGGACCCTCAATGTGTATCCAACAAACAATTTGAAAAGTGTCCTTATCTAAGCTAAAATTGTCTTTTTAGTGGATTGTTGGTAAAACACTATTTTTAAGATCAAGGATCCCAGAGGTAGTGTGTATGATAATTTTTCATGCTATGAATTAATTCTGAAGTGATTTCTCAGGGTTACTGTAGTCCCTTTCTCTTACACATGGAGAATAATTGGACTCTTTGTACAGTTGACTGTTTACCCAGAGAATATGAGGGGGACAGGGAGATAGAGAAGTAATTTCAGAAGGNTCCCAGAGGTAGTGTGTATGATAATTTTTCATGCTATGAATTAATTCTGAAGTGATTTCTCAGGGTTACTGTAGTCCCTTTCTCTTACACATGGAGAATAATTGGACTCTTTGTACAGTTGACTGTTTACCCAGAGAATATGAGGGGGACAGGGAGATAGAGAAGTAATTTCAGAAGGAATTCACAAAAGCAGTGAGTTTTAGTTGTGAAGATGAGCAGAGCTCATCTGCCCTCTATGTTAACAAGTTAGGAAAGGTTGTTCCTGGCATAGTTACAAGTGTGTTTTCTGCTGGAGCAGCTGTGCCAGTGCTGTGTGTTAGCTGGAGGAAGTTGTATAACAAAGACAGCAGAGGAGTGGCACATTTGCTTGGTCTTTGGCTGGTCTTTTAAAATTTTTTTATGACCAAACAAAGTCCAAATGATTCTCTATGGACCAAATATGTTATTATCCATCCTTTCCTGTCTTGTCTTCCTGTCTTCCTTGCCCCTTTTCAATACATATTTTAACATACATTTTCCATAAAATTGTCCATTTAAATGACCCTAGTTTTGGCATTTCATTTCTGTGCTCACTTGTCCAAATTCCTTCTCTTCTTTTTAGCTCAATCACTCCTTTCTTCACCTATTGTCTTTATTAGCTCCCTTTTCCCCTGCCTCTTTTCTCACCTGATGGTTTTTCACCCCTCAATTGTTTCCACTTTTCTACTCAAGTGTTAATATGTTTTTTAAATCGAAATGAAAAATTTGGAACATATTTAATCCAAATATTATCTCTCTGGGATAAATGTCAGCTTAATAGTTACCAGAGTGCTTAGATAAAAGGTTGAAGCACCAAAGTAGAATTTCAGGGGGAGCTGGGCTGGAATTTCTGGGGGACTTCCATGTGTCTTCCAGTCCTGCTTCTTTTGTCCTGCATATAATTTCTTGAACTAGTAGGAATATAGCTTTGAGAAGCACTTTACTTCCCTTTTCAGGGCCTTTGAGTGCTCAGGAAGGAAGTATCTGAATAACAAATATTGGAACTGGGATTCTGGAAATGGCAAAACTGAACCACGCACACTCAGGGAACCAGGCTGGTTGCTAGAGCAGGGTTCTTATTTAGCTCTATGGTTATCTATGTACAGAGATGATGGCCTTTTCATCTTAAGAATTCTTTTTGTCTACTGTTCTAAAGGACGTCATTCCTGTATTCATTCATTCAACAGGTATTTGCTGTGTATCCACTCTGTGCCAAGGATGTGCTCAGCACAGTGGTCACAGTTTAATGTGCATCTGTTCCCTCATCTTGAGAATGGCCTAGAGAGAAAGTCAGATGAAAAGGCCACAATAAGGCAGCATCAGACCCCAGAACAAACTGAAATGGAAAAATGTGCCTTTGAATTCAAATTGTGTTTGAAGTTCTTCTCAGCTTTAAAGGGAGTCAACAAGGTTGCAGAGCTACAATAGAGTGGATGGGAAACAAAGGAGGAGGGTAATGCTGACTCAGTCTCTTGAGCTGGCAAAGTGTACAATACACACCAGGCTATGGAGGGAAACCATCCGTCCGCCCATGGAAATCACTGAAACAAAGAGGGGCTGTAGACACCCTCTCCTCCCGCCTGTGCCTATTCTGGATCTCAGCCTGTTTGTATTCACCAGGGCTCTGTATGTGGGGACCTTTCTGGTCAGCCCCTCCCACTCTTTCTGAGATAATAAAACCAGGGGAGAAATAATGGAACGGGTCCCATTGTTTTGTTCCATGAAATCTGTGGGAGTACAGGGGGCATTTGGAAATTTACAAAATGGAATACAAAGTGTGCAGAATTGGATTTGGAAAGGAGGTGTGGTGGGGCAGGCTATTGCTGCTTTTTCTTATAAGTCCTTCTGTATTATGTGAATTTCTAAAATTATCTGTGTGAATTATGTTGCTAAACTAATAAAAAATGCTTTTTTTTTTTTCCCCCAAAACAAGTACAAGTAGGATGGAGATAGTCTTGGGGCATGCAGGGCAGTAGGAGGGAACGTGTGAGTAATAATCACACTTTGGAGAAAGGTTGGTTTCATGCCTGGTTTGGCTCCTTTATGATGCTGCTGCTACTCTGGCAAGATGACATGGGCAGTGCATAAAAGGTATGATTGCTCACTATTCCCAGGTTTGGTTCTACACAGTCCAATCTCTGCTCTGTCCTTCAGTCACTTCTTCAGTCTCTCAGCTCTATTAGCTACCAAATTTATTGTTCATTTACTGTTTTCATTATTTGTGTGTTTAGCTTCTGACCCCAGTTTCCTTTCCAGTAACATTCTATTTTTTCCCTAGGTCCTAAAATATATATGGTCACCCTCTCAAAGTAGTAGCTTTTCTGGCTTAGCTTTCAGGCTGTCCATTCCAGATGCTTTCCTATGAGGCATTTCTCTTCTGGTTTGTCTCAAGCCTTCTGCAGTGCCTAACAGCCCAAAGGACCCAAGGGAGGCCTGAGAACAGTTAATGACAGGGAGCAGAACAAAAGGGCTCAATCCCTACAGACAACAAACCTGCCTCTTCCTACTTCCTAGCTGTGTGACCTTGTGCAAGTTACATAAACTTTCTGAGTCTTCATTTCCTTATCTGCATATGGAAGATGAAGTGGTAACAATCGTTAACCACTTACTAAAAGCTCAAAATCAGCATTTCAGCAGAAGGGTAAAATGATTCCCATTTCTCTTAAATGTGCAGCAACAACAAAGTATGGTTCCTTTCCCCTATAATTGGTTCATCTTCATGAAGGAGCCTCCTCCTCCCATCGTCCTTTGCCCCAGGCAGCTAAGTTTGTGGGATAGGGTCAGTTTCAGTCCCACCAGACAAATTTTGTTCAATTCTATGAAAAAAATCTTTTCCTTAGGTAAGTTCTTATCTCTGTTGGATAAAGAACTCAGCTTTTCAGATTTCTGCTATCTCTTGTTTCTTCCAAGATGGGATCTGAATGAGAGATTTGAGTGATTGAACCGGGGTAGAGGAAGGTGGGGCTTCTTGGTGTCCTTTGGATCGTTGCTGGTCTCTGCTGTGTCATAACTTCTTCCCGGGCTGGTGACCACTGATGAGGACTGCTGTCATCCTCGGGTGCTTTGCTGATGTCTGAGGCTGCTATAATTCACACACCATTCCCAACCTTGCTGACTTAGCTTTTCCTTGTGGGCACTACAGAGTTCCAGTGTGTCTCCTAGAAATTTCAGCCTGCTCCATGAACCATAGGCAGTAGATACTTAGCAGTTATCTTTGGACAGGAGAAGCCCTGATTTGTAGTATTTGAAGACTTCCGTGGTGTAAAGAGTCCCACCCTGGCATTTCAAACTACCAGTATATTGCCACCAAATGCAGAGTTGGGAAGAGATGCACCATACTGATCCAACAGATGTAAATAATCTCAAGAGCAAAGATAATAGTAAAATGTAATAAATAATGGAGTAACTATACTTATTACAATGGATAGTTTTGAGCAACTATCTCTATTTTTAATAGAATTTATTGAATTTTAAGTTTAAGTAATTTAATTTTGAATAATTGCCATGCTAAACAACTAGCTTGCAAAATTTCTGACTATTTGGCAGTGTATTCTCTGAGCTGGTAAGCCAGTTTTGGTCCACTCTTGGCAGGTTACTTCATCTGCTTTGTCAAGACAGCTTCTGATAAGCTCCTATTCAGATCTTCAACTAAGTTCAATGTTCCCTTTCAAGGGCAGCTCAAGAGAGCTAAATTTAGGCCCACCCTTTGCTATCCACAAGTTGATGCAAAGGCAACCAGTGATGCAATATCCTCCCAAATACTAAAAAGGAAGCAGGGCAGAAGTTTCTCTGCCCCTGGCATTAACCTTGACCCACATAACTCACTTCCCCCTAGTAAAATTGGTCAAATAAGCAAAATGTCAAATTCTCTTAGACTTTCAAAGCAAATTCATTCAACAAGAATTCATGGAAACTCATTTCATCAAATGGGAAATTCATCAACTTTATATCTCTTTTGTTTTAGTTGACTAGCTTTCCTAATAGCATTTTAAGGGAAAATGTTAAATTTTGTCTCTTGCAAGAGCTAGAGGAAAGGGACCCAAAGAGAGGAAGTTGTATTAAGTGTTTTTTTGGAAGCCCACATCGAAATATCCTTCCTGCTGCTCATCTTCTAGAATTGCTTACTCTGATCTTGATGGCCCTGTCTTTCTTCAGCATCTCAGTCACTTCCTTTTCCATGTTGCAGATGCCAAAGCCCAACTTACATCTTAAGATGTCTTAGTGGTTATAGAGGAGAATGCTGCTGCACTAGCTTTTCCATTGGTTAAACAAAACAACTGAAACAGAGATGGACGGGCGAAAATAACAAACCCAAGAGTTCTGGAGATTTGAGTCAGCACAAAGTATTCTGCACAGCACTGTGGCTGTTTATATAGTGATCTCAAAGTTACTGCTTAATCACGTGAAGTCGCTCAGTTGTGTCCAACTCTTTGGGACCCCGTGGACTGTAGCCCACCAGGCTCCTCCATCCATGGGGTTCTCCAGGCAAGAATACTGGAGTGGGTTGCCATTTCCTTCGCCAGAGGATCTTCCTGACCCAGGAATCGAACCCACGTCTCCTGCATTGCGGGCAGGCGCTTTAACCTCTGAGCCACCAGGGAAGCCCTAAAATACAAGGCTCAAGGATCAGAGCTTGAGAAATGACTGGAGGCTTAAGTGAGAGGAATGACAAAGTTTGATCTGCTTCAGAAGCTCAACAATAGTAGTAATATGTGAGAAGGACCAAAAGGTGGAATTGGTAAGCAGGGAACTCGTTTGAGTTTTGGAATCTGGGTGAAAAATGACAGTCTAAAACCTAGTAATGGAAATGGTGGAAAAATAATGGTCTTTTGCTGGCTACCCTAACTTAGTGGACCTCCCTTTTATTTTTTATCACTGTGTCCTATTTGCTTCCTTCCTGGGATTTGTGGCAAATTTAAAATTTACACTTAATACGTATCATCTGCTCCTCCATTAGGCTGTAAGCTCCACTGGGGACAGGCCTGCTTCATTTCCCAGAGCATTCTCATCTTTCAGTGCAATGTTGGGCACGTAACAAGTGCTCACAAATGTCTGTGGAAGAAAGAATGTAACTGAAAAGAAAGAAAGGATGTTCCTCAGTGGAGAAGTTTAGCTGTGTTTTAGGGTAAGGGAAAGGTGCCATGGAGAAGGAGGAATAGAAAGCATGGAGAAGAGACAATAAGAGATGGTGCCAATTCCAGGAAAGATTAGAGCACACAGGAGGAAAATTGCGATTAGAGGATCTAGGCTTTGCCTGTGGGAAGGGCTTTACTTTTGAGGAAAGAAGAATGGATTAGGATTGAAGTTGATTGGATTTATAAGACTGATGGTCTCTGTTTCTTAGAGAAATCGTAGGCATAGTTATCATAGAGAGGCACAAAGAAAGACAGATGGAGACAGAGAGAGAGAGAGAGAGAGAGAAATGAAGAAGAGGAAGAAGGGGAAAGTGGAGGAGCTGGGAGGCTGGGAGGAGAGAAGAAGAAGAGGGGGAGGAAGGAAGAAAAGGAAGCGGAATTGAGAGTTTAAGGAGGTGGTGGAAATTTAACAAAATTATTCCAAGGAAAGGAATAAGTTGGTGGCCAAAAATGCCAACACAGATTTCTGAGGGAGGGTCTGCTGCTGAGGAGTAATATGACCAAATTAGTCTAGCCCTAAATTTCATAGGTGACTGAGAGAGAAGTGGAATGAGAAGATTGGAGGTCAGTTGTGGTAGGGATTTGCAGGAAGCCATCTCTCTTCTTGGTTATTTTAATGTCTCAGTGCAATAAAGAGAACGGTTTTAGGACTCCTGGGATAGGTTCAGATGAATCACTCATCTCTCCAGCTATTAAAAGTTTTGGATATATTGGATAGGACACAGACATCAAAAGTGGGCCCTCAGCAGTCTGCTCTCTGGAGAAGGCCTCATGAAGGGGCTGGAGCCTGCCTTGTCTTGCTGTGTCTGAGAACTGTATGATAACTAGGAAGCAGGAAGGCAGCTTCTATCTTAGAAATCTTACTGATATTCAAATAACTTTTGTGCTTAGTGATTGCCTTCTATAAGAGAGAGTACATGATTTTAAACTTTGACAGACCTGGATTTGATTCCTAGCTCTGGTACATAGGAACTATGTGATCTTGAATAAACTGCCTCCCTTTTCAAGCCTCCATTGTTCAAAGTAAAATGGGGAAAATCACCAAAAGGCAGAAACTTGAAATGGGATGGTATATGTAAATCAGCCAGCAAAATGCACAGTACAAGGTAGACATTCAATAGATAATCTGTTACCCTTCCTTCCTTTTCTTTTTCTCTTCCTCCTTTTTTGCCTCCTTTCTTCCCTCCCTTCCTCACATTTTAGTTATCAGCTTTCTGTACTCGATTGTAAGACTCCTCAGAGCAGGAATGATATCTTGTCATTAAAAATTAACTCATTTTTATCTTTATTAAAGTAATACATGTACTTGCTAGCTAAAAATTTCAAATAAAACAAGAGCAACCGCCTCATCCTTCCCTACCCCCCAGTCTTATTTGCCAAAGGAAAGCCTACCTAGTTCTTAACAGTTTGGTATTTTTATTATTCTGGTGTCATCTCAGTTCAGTTCAGTTCAGTCACTCAGTCGTGTCCGACTCTTTCAACCCCATGAATCGCAGCACGCCAGGCCTCCCTGCCCATTACCAACTCCCGGAGTTCACTCAGACTCATGTCTATCGAGTCTGTGATGCCATCCAGCCATCTCATCCTCTGTCGTCCCCTTCTCCTCCCGCCCCCAATCCCTCCCAGCATCAGAGTCCTTTCCAATGAGTCAACTCTTGGCATGAGGTGGCCAAATTACTGGAGTTTCAGCTTTAGCANGGCTGTGAGTGGGCCAGGTCGGGTCAGCCTGTGGAGCAGCGAGTGTCGTCTCGGCAGCAGCAGTTGAGGAGAGTGCGCTCGGGTGGGCTGCACTGTCTTTGGGAACATGGTGCCCGGCTGGTCTTGGTCTCCAGTCTGTAAGTGCATGGCTTCCCAGCTGGGTGTAGACCCCGCAGGGCACCCTGTGACTGCCAGGGCCGGGGGCGACAAGAAGGTGCTGCTGGCAGCCTCGAGCCCCTTCGGCTTCCTGTGGGGGAGGGTTGAGCTGGCTCCAGGTCTGGCTTCCCCCGACTGGTGAGGGTCAGCCTCTCCAGGACAAAGTCATGGTGGGCGGTGGGGCCAGCAGCACTGAGCACATTGGTGGTGTCAGAGGTCTTCCCCTCTGGTGGGGCCGGGCCCAGGAGGGTCAGCCGAGCTCTGGAGGGGCCGCAGGCCGGGGCGAGGGGCGTGCTCGGAGACCGCAAGCAGGTTCATGGTCGTCAGGCGGGGACTGAGGTGTAACTGCTCGGTGGGTGCAGGGCTCCTGTTGTCATGATGAAGATGCCCCTGACCTGGGGGACGGTGATGTTACACAGTCCAGAGGATGTAGTTAACAAAGTGCCCCACTTATAACTGATGAAAGATNTGGTCGTCAGGCGGGGACTGAGGTGTAACTGCTCGGTGGGTGCAGGGCTCCTGTTGTCATGATGAAGATGCCCCTGACCTGGGGGACGGTGATGTTACACAGTCCAGAGGATGTAGTTAACAAAGTGCCCCACTTATAACTGATGAAAGATGAAATTATATTATATTTAGCATATTAAATATAAAAAAATCTGTACCATGTAACAGAAATAAGGTGTTGCCCTCACAGGCGAGCTTCCCTTGTGGCTCAGCTGGTAAATAATCCCCTTGCAATGCAGGAGATCTGGGTTCAATTCCTGGGGTTGGGAAGATCCCCTGGAGAAGGGAAAGGCTACCCACTCCAGTATTCTGGCCTGAAGAATTCTACAGTCCATGGGGTCGCAAAGAGTCGGACATGACTGAGTGACTTTCAGAGGCGAGGTGGAAGAGGTCTCCGGGGTTGTAGCCGGGAGTGGCTGGAGCTTAGCAACGGGCGCTGAGGGTGGAGCTGTGGATGAGGCCGGACAGATGGCTGGCTTTGCCTGTGGAACAGGCCTGGGAGCTGGTGCCTCTTGCGAGGCTAGAACATGGCTGTATCAGGCAACCGTGCTGGAGCTCGTTGTAGAATTCCTCTAGTTCTGAGATTGATTCCAATTCTGGCACTGATACCAGATTGAGTGCAAGAACTAGCGACTGAAATGGCTTTAGCTCTGGAGCCGGTGGCTTTGAGCTGGAGCTAGCTCTAGTCTGGAGCTGGGGCCTGAGTGGGCACTCATCTAAGGGTGGGGCACGTCGCGCCTCAGGGGGCCCCGGCCCTGGAGCTGACTCCGGAGCCCGTTCCAGCACCGAGGCTGGTGGAAGACGTGCTGGAGAGGCCCCGGCTCTGCCCCCTCCCAGCTGCTGAGGCCACGGCTGAGATGCTGCTCCCTCCACGGGTGGGCTCTCTGAGGGCAGGGCCGGGGTGGGCTCACCACAGTGTCCCAGATGCCTGCACACAGCAGGGACCACTCACAGCGTGCAAGGCCCGAGTGAACGAACCCCGGAATCTCTCCGCTTCCTCANCTCCCTCCATGGGTGGGCTCTCTGAGGGCAGGGCCGGGGTGGGCTCACCACAGTGTCCCAGATGCCTGCACACAGCAGGGACCACTCACAGCGTGCAAGGCCCGAGTGAACGAACCCCGGAATCTCTCCGCTTCCTCATCTGTAACATAGCACCTACCTCTTAGGCCTGTTGGGAGGATCACACTGGTTCAATAGAATTTACTTGCTTACCTCGTACCAGGCAGTGTTCTAGAGGCCTGGGAACACCGAGCTGAACAGGCCTGGAGCGGACTGGGGCCGGGGTCAGATGAGTTCGGGGCCCGGGCAGGCGTCCCAGCTCGGGGGGGAGCCGCAGGTCCCCAGGCGACCCTGTGCAGCTGCTCAGGGCCTGGCGGGCAGGGGCTGCGGTGCAGGGGTGTGAGGCCCTTGGTCTGAGTGCCCATGCTGCCCATCATCCCCGCATACCTGCTCCCTCCACTGTCCTCAGCCTTGCCCTCCCTAAAATGGGCCTGTGAGGATGTCTGTTCCTAGGTTCTGGCCTTGATCTTTTCAGACAGAAGGTAACTAGCCATTCTCTGTCCTCCCAGCAGTAACTCAGAGGGCACCAGGGGAACCAGACGGTGCTCCCAGGGCATTAGCTAGAGTCCTCCTCCCACTCAGTGGCTGAGCTGGGCCGGAAGTCCTGGGCTCACAGACAAAGCTGCTCCTCAAGGTGCTTGGAAAAGGCAGCCTGAAGTCTGGGGGTCTGTCCAGTGAGCCTCAGCTCTGCCAGCGGTCAGCACCAGGGGCGATCTTTCCAAGTCAGCGCTCAGAGGTCTTCCTCCCTTCCCTCTTCCTCCTTATTTTCTACCCCAATAACACTGTTGCCTCGTGTGGACGGTCATCACGTATCCTGTCCCCCAGTGGAGGGGGCTGGGGTGTTTCCAGTCTTTGCTCTGATGAAGGTGCAGGAAATAAAACATACGGGTGGAGAGTGTAGAAGTGTTTCTAGGGGATGGACCCCCCTGACCTGGGACTGCTATCAGAGGGCAAAGGCATCTGATTTTGACAGACATGGCCAAACTGTCTCCATCAGAAAGAAACGTGTTCCCATCAACGATGAATAAAAGTTCCTATTTCCACACAGCCCCAGAGTATATTTCCAGACTCTGGGTGTTTTGGAGTCATAAGACTGAACTGTTATCCGGGTCTGTGATGTGTCTGATAATGACCTTTGTGTTTATCTGCACGGCTGCTTTTCATTTCTAGGGGCGCCTTTTTTTTTTGGCTGCACCGCTTGCAGGATCTTAGTTCTCTGACAGGGGATTGAACCCGGGCCCTTAGCAGTAAAAGCCTGAGTCCCAACCCCTGGACCACCAGGGAGGTCCCTCGGGGCTTTTTACATAAGAGGACGTGAGCCTCTTTGACATGTGGTGACAATTATTAGTTCCAGCTGATTATTTCCTCTTTTCAAATGTATGTGCTCTCGCCTCACGTATTGTTAAGATGTTTCTTCTCCCCTGATTTAACACAGACTCTATGAAATACCGTAGCACATATCGCATTGTGGAAACTGGGTCTTTTCATTCTTTGCTCCCATCTCTGCCCCGGTGGCCAGAATCTTGAACTGCTGCCACAGAGGACGTTGTCGCGGTCCCTGTGTGCACAGCAGTGTTTTTGTACGGTTGTGGGTTCTCTTTGCCTCGTTGCCCTGCACGCTGCCCTTCTGGCCTGGAGGCTGAAGCCTCAGGCATTCACCATGGCGTGGCTTTTTGGAGCAGTTGGGTTTGTTCAGCGGGACCCCAGCCCTTCTCTGCCCCCAGAACTCGTGAAACAGTGGTGAGGAGGAAAGGCCGGCAGGCCCATGCTGGAGTGGGAATTCTGTGGGAATAACGGGATCACTCATGGAATAGCATTTGCCAGTCCCAAATGAGACAGACAGCAGACAGATGCCTCAGAGCCAGGAACATGGGCGCGTCCAAGTGTGTGAGCAGAGCCTGGGACCAGAGGGGCAGCCTAGGGGCAGAGACAAAGGTCTTCACTGTCGTTTTGTTTATTATTCACTTAGTTTATGTATGTTATATATTTTATTTTTATTTTACTTTTTATCCTCACCATGCCGCTTGTGGGACTTGGTTCCTTGACCGGGGATCAAACCCATGCCCCCTACAGTGAAAACACAAGAGTCCTAAGCACTGGCCTGCCATGGAATTCCCTTTCTGTTTATGTTATAAAGCATGACTCTCCTGTCAGCTTTATGTTTGGAAAGCTCTGGGCCCAGGGATCACCATGATCTACAGTGTGAACACCAGATTCCCCTGGTCATTCAGATCATCTCCGAGGAAGCAGCCTGACCCTCTCCAGAACACACACCAGCCTCACCCCCCAGGAAAGAGCTCTGATTGCCCTTCTTTGGGATCGGAATGAAAACAACTCTGTTCCAGTCCTGTGGCCACTGCCGAGTTTTCCAAATTTGCTGGCATGTTCATGAGTGCAGCACCTTCACAGCATCATCTTTTAGGATTTGAAATAGCTCAGCTGGAATTCCATCTCCTCCACTAGCTTTGTTTGTAGCAATACTTCCTAAGGCCCACTGGACTTCACACCCCAGGATGNGTAATATTGCTCTTTATAGCACTGGACTTTACTTCCATTGCCAGCCTCATCCACAACTGGGCGTTGTTTTTGCTTTGGCTCCATCTCTTCATTCTTTCCAGAGTTATTTCTCCACTCTTCTCCAGTAGCATATTGGGCACCTGCTGTTCTAGGGAGTTCATCTTTCAGTGTCCTATCTTTTTGTCTTTTCATACTGTTCATGGGGTTCTCAAGGCAAGAATACTGAAGTGGTTTGCCGTTCCCTTCTCCGGTGGACCAGATTTTGTCAGAACTCTCCACCATGACCCATCCATATTGGGTGGCCCTACATGGCACGGCTCATAGTGTCATTAAGTTAGACAAGGCTGTGGTCCATGTAATCAATCTGAGTAGTTTTCTATGATTGCAGTTTTCATTCTGCCTGCCCTCTGATGGATAAAGATAAGAGGCTTATGGAAGCTTCGTGATGGGAGAGACTGACTGAGGGGGAAACTGGGTCTTGTTCGGATGGGGAGGGCCAGCTCAGTAAATCTTTAATTCAATTTTCTGTTGCTGGGCACGGCTGTGTCTCTCCCTGTTATTTGACCTGAGACCAAACTATGGTGGAGGTAATGAAGATAATGGTGACCTCCTTCAAAAGGTTCCATGCACACACTGCTGCAAGCAGTGCCCTCAAGCCCGAAGCAGGCCACTGCCTACCCACGCCTCTGCCAGAGACTCCTGGACTTTCACAGGCAAGTCTGGGTCAGTCTCTTGTGGGGTCACTGCTCCTTTCTTTTGGGTTCTGGTGCACACAAGATTTTGTCTGTGTTCTCTAACAGTCTGTTTCCCCAGTCCTGTGTAAGTTCTAGGAGCTCTATGGTGGGATTAATAGCGACTTCCTCCAAGAGGGCTTATGCCACACCGAGGTCTGTTGCACCCAGAGCCCCTGCCTCTGCGGCAGGCCACTGCTCACCCATCCCTCCGAAAGACACTCAAACACTCAAAGGCAGGTCTGGCTTAGTCTCTGTGGAGTCTCCTGGTGCACACAAGGTTTTCTTTGAGCCCACCAAGCGTGTCTGGTGGGTATGGGGTTTGATCTAAATACAATTTCACCCCTCCTACCATCTTGCTGGGGCTTCTCCTTTATCTTTGGAGGTGGGTTATCTTTTTTTGGTGGGATCCAGCGTTCTCCTGTCAATGGTTGTTCAGCAGTGAGTTGTAATTTTGAAGTTCTTCCAGGAGAAGATGAGTGTGTGTCCTTCTACTCCACCATCTTGTTACTCGTAATGAGGGATACTCATTGCACTTGTGTGTTTGTTAATCCAGGGTCTGTCTCTTGGTTTTCCACTCTCCCAAAGCTTATCAATCCCCCAGGGACCAGATTCACATAAACCAGGCTCATCTGATTTATTTGCAAAGCATATCTCACAATATATTGCTTTATGATGAGAAACAGTTATCATGGGGTTGAAATATTCTGTGTCAGCTGAGTTGCAGCATGGGTACTTTGAGCCCCTCATGCACTGCTGGAGGACGAACATGGTTGGATTATTTTATGATCATGATTATACTGGTAAGGGGTCGGCCAAAGAAGGATGCTTTTTATTGATATGAGTTTGAAGTCCGCTTGTCTTACGTTGGTTTTTCTTGGTTTGTGTCCCAATACATACTTCCTAAAGTTGAAATAATGTTTATGTTGAGGCTTATCTGGTAGTTGGAGTACATGTCTAAACCTTGTATCTGTCTTTTAAAGACAGAAAGGCTCCTCACAGTGCCCAGTAGTTTGGTGCTGTGTGATACAGATGGTCTCATCCTAGGCTAAGCTGAACATGATTTGCTGGTGGCATTAGAGATATGAGGGTTTTTAGTATTTTCCCCACTACGCTATATGGTAGCCAGTTCAGCTTCCTTCTAGATCTCTTTATATGAGAGAGAACAAAATTTCATCTTATTTAAGTCACTTTTATTTCGGGGTTTCTCATTATTTACATTATACCAGATCCTAACTGTCACCACAGGCAAATTATATTTAATCAAAAGCTGGTCAAGCTATGTGAACATTAGCAAAAAGAAGAAACCAAAAAGTGTAACAGTGTTTATAGGCAAAAAAGGAAAGAATGTCACTATGTCACAAGCAGTTCATTTAGGAGCTAACTGGTTCTTGTGGGGGTGGATTTAATCCACCTAGTTGGATTTAATGCATTTGTTTTATAGGGTAAAATTTACCCTATCAGGGAATCTGTTTGTCTACATGCTTCAATGCTGGAATCTGTTTGTGGTGTTTTTGTTGGAATTTTTCAGGGTCTTTTGTGTTTTGGCATTATAAGGAAAGCTCTTTGGGGTTCATATTAGATATGTTAAGATCAGAAGAGAAGTGGTCCCTGAATGACTCACAATTAATCTGGCAGTCAGGTGTGCTTTACAAGGGAGAAGAACACTCTGATAATGAACTGCCCTGGGGGCTCCCTTGGACTTGAGGCATTCAATTCTAATTTCCTATACAGGAGCTCCGGAGAAGGAAATGGCAACCCGTTCCAGTATATTTGCGTGGAGAATTTCATGGACAGAGGAGCCTAGCAGGCTACAGTCCGTCGTGTGAGGGGAGTGTGTAATTTCCTCATTTTGTCTTGCAGCAGCAAAAATTTGAAGTGATGGACGGAGCAGTGCTATAGCTCAGTTTTATTAAGAGAAACAGAGGATAGTACACCCTCGAGGAGTGAGGGCAGGTTGACCCAAAAGACAAGAGAAGAGAGGCCTCAGTCCTTCTAGGCTTCCTCCTTTTACACATTTGTCTCCTCGGCCCTGAGCCTGCCCTGTGTAAACCGGGCTCGCCAGGAGGGCTGTTTGTTTTACCCGAGGTCCTCACTCTGGTCATCGGAACTTCCTTTGTTCTATTTTCACGGGTTTTCCCTTCTTTGTCTTTTAGCCACCACCAATTTGGACTCCTTTTTCCTGTTCTACCTAACCTTCCCCCCTCAAGAGATGGGAGGCCCAATTCTTGGGGAATAGGAGCATTGCTATCTCTCTGGCTGCTTCCTGCTGAACTGGGACAGTGAGGGGCACTGGGCCTCCCCCTCTTGCTAATCTCAAGCCTTGAGTCTTTACGGTGGTGTCCATGTAAGGGTGAGTGATATTTTCCGTGGTTGGCTGTAGTTTTATATATTCTTGTTAAACTGGCACTGCATGTTGTAGCCTGTTGACCTGGACAGAGACAAAATGGGTTAGACTATTGATAATACGTGGAGCCATCATAAGCAGCATCAGTGTGGTGATAACAAGGATCAGTAGGGGCATTAGGAAACTCCTAATTCCCCCTCATTAGGAGAAGGATCCCCCAAAGAGACTGTAGCCACCCCAAGACCTCTCCAGCTTGTTTTTTGAGATCCTATAGGATCTGAATGTTTTTCTTGAGGACTGTGAGACTTTCTTTAACTTAGCTGGAGGTATTTACCCAGAAACAACACATCTCATTCAACATGGGTCAAGTCCCTCCTTGTTCAGGGATCAGGAGATCTATCTTCTGTCTATTTTGGAGTACAACCCCTGCCAAGCTGTGTTGGCTCTTTAGAGCTATCCTGAGAAATCTNTATTTACCCAGAAACAACACATCTCATTCAACATGGGTCAAGTCCCTCCTTGTTCAGGGATCAGGAGATCTATCTTCTGTCTATTTTGGAGTACAACCCCTGCCAAGCTGTGTTGGCTCTTTAGAGCTATCCTGAGAAATCTTATCCCCAGAAACTTAATTTTGGGGGTGTCCATTAGAATGACACCCATTTGTAGTCCTGAATAGGTATCTGAGATCTCCCTGGGGCTCACAGGGTATTGAGTGTCCTTTTCTGTTTTCTTTCATGACTTGATTAGTGAGTAGTGAATCCAGGAGTCATGTCTTAGCACCTTGACTCCTGTGGGGGTAGAAAGTATTACAGGGTAGGGGCCATTCCATGTGGGCTGGAGTTGAGCTTTTGGGGACCCATCTTTCCAGACTTTAATTAGGACCTGAGTTCCTGGAACGTATAGTGGTGGCTCTTTAGAATCTTTTGGGTCCTGGTTGACACTCCACAAGCATATATCTTATTGGAATTGTCTGGTGACCATGGTATAAGACCAGAGGGTCTGAGCCTCTGGATCTAGGAAGAGGTCATTGACATAAACAAAAAGTCTCCCATATAGCATCTCATAAGAACAAAGACCAAGCTGTTCCTTAGGGGCAATATGGGTATGGAGGAGAGCTATTGGTAAAGCCTCCTTCCATTCTGGGGAGGTCTCCTCGGTTATCTTTTTTATCGTTAATTTTAAGAATTGATTGGCTCTTTCTACTTTTCATGAAGACTGAGGCCTCTAGACACAATGGAGATAATGAGTAATGCCCAATGCTTTAGAGACTCCGTAAGTGACCTTAGAAGTACATGATATCCCATTGTCACTTTGTAATGACCTGGGCAGGCCAAATCTCGGAATGATATCATGGAGCAGGTTTTTTTTAATTTTTTTTTTTACCACTTCCTCAGCCTTCTCTGGTGGCTCAGATGGTAAAGGGTCTGCCTACAACATGGGAGACCCAGGTTCAATCCCTGGGTCGGGAAGATCTCCTGGAGAAGGAAATGGCAACCCACTCCCGTACTCTTGCCTGGAGAATCCCATGGACAGAGGAGCCTAGTAGGCTACGTCCAGGGGGTTGCAAAGAGTCGGACACGACTGAGTGACTTCACCTCACCAGCCTTCTCAGTCTGGGTGGGAAAGCCTTCAATCCATCCTATGAATGTATCATGACTGATAGGTATTTATACCCTTGAGAAATTGACATCTGGGTGAAGTCTACCTGCCAGTCCTCTCCTGAGTGGGTCTCACATCACTGGATGGGCTGGGCCAGCTGGTGTCTTCAAGCTCTTTTGGGGTTGTTCAGTTGGCCAGTGGGAAGGAGACTACTTGTCTTATAGTCATTTGGAGGCCTGTTCCTCTGAAGGATCTTTCTAGTAATCTTTGGAAGGGCTTTCCCCCTAAATTAGTGGTGGCATATAAGGAGTTAGCCAACTTCCATTGGAAGTTCCAGGGAGAAAAAGGAGTCCTTCCTTGTGGAACCACCCCATATGATCTTCTTGAAAGGCCTCACTCTTAGCTTTAAGAGTCTCTCACCTTCAGTATATGAAGGAGTTTCTGGCATATTTGCCTGTGGAACTAAGGAACCCCTATTAGGTCATTGTTCTGTGATGCTGCTCATAAGCTGCCTGATCAGCTGCTTGGCTCCCTTGGGCCACTCCCATGCTCCCTTTTGGTGTCCTTTATAGTGGGGACTGAAACCCTAGTGGGCAGATGAACTGCCTCCAAGAGCCTAAGGATCTGATCACCATATTTGATTGGGGACCCTCAGGTGGTCAAGTGGCCTCTTTCTTTCCAAGTAGCAGCATGTGCATGTAGCACCAGAAAGGCATACTTGCAGTCAGTGTAAATGGCTACCTTTTTTTTTCCTTTTCCCAGTTCTAAAGCTGGAGTCAGGGCTATGAGCTCAACTAATTGGGCTGAAATACCTGGTGGCAAAGGTTTAGCCTCTATGGTCTCAAAATTGGAGACTACTGAATATCCAACTCTTCTTTTTCTTCCAAGACAAATCTGCTTCTATCAGTGTGCCAGATTTTCTCAGGATTGGTCAGAGGATCTTCTGACAGTCCCTGTCAGGGTTTTGTCCAGTGGTCCAAAGTTTCTAGGCAAGATTGAAAGGGGAGAGAGCCCTCGGGGGTAGGCAGGAAGGTAGCTGGGTTAAGAACCTCACAAAGAGATATTCCATGACTGGATTTTCTATCAGCACTAATTGATATCTGAGGATCCTTTGATCAGACATCCGTAAGTGGCTTCTCCCATTCAGAAATTGTTTCATTTGGTGGATGGTAAAAATAATTTGCCCCCCAAAGAGAGTTTTAAATCATATTCTAAATCAGGACTGCAGTTGCTGCAAGGTTTCGATGTCAGGGGGAGATTTCTTCCCAATAAGGGAGGAGGACAATCAGGGATCACTAGAAACTGGTGAGGAAATACATGTCCATCCCAGCAACAAAGTGCTCAAGTGAATCTTTTTGTAATTGTTTTTCCTGTAGCACCCAGAATGGTACAGGTCTGGGAGGAGAAGGTTCTGGAGCAGGAGGTCAGGACAGATTAGGTAGTCCCTGTGTCAACTAAGAAATTTTGGGATTTACCTAAAGGGTAAAGGTACATGCAGTTGTACCCTTGGCTCTAGTTCCGTGATGGTTATCTGTGACAGGTGGGCTGGCTGGAGCAGGCCGCTTCAGTCCTATTGAACCATCGTGAGGGAAGGTTTGGTGCTTGACCTTGAGGCATTTGGGTCCCGAGGGCAGAGTGCCACCCCATATCCCAACTGATGGCATTTGTAGCAAGCCGTTTTAGGAGACTTGTCACGGCTTGGACACTCTTTGGCCCAGTGTCCCGCCTGCCTACAGATTAGGCATTTGTCCTGTGCCTTGTCCTTTAAGGACTTGGGGTTTGCCATAGGGCTTCCCTGGAGGTCGGCCAGCACCTGGGCATGCCTTGTCTTTTTCCTTTTCTCCCTTTCCTGGGCCATGTCTCCTCTCCCATTCTCTGTTATAAAGGGTGGCTGTCTGGACCATCTCATCTAAAGAGGCAGCAGGGTCCTGCTGCTGTAGCTGTTGTAACTTTATCCTGATGTCTGATGCACACCGGAATAGGAATTTATTCTTTAAAATCACCTGACCCTTTTAAGAGCCCAAGTGCAGATTGGTTAACTTTTAGAGGTCCTTTTTTAGACTTTCCAGAAAGGCAGTGGTGTTCTCATTGTGTTCCTGAGTTATTGCTGAGACTGGGCATAGTCCCACAGCTAATAGGCTTCCTTCTATTTTCATGGGTGAACTTCCTTAGGGGTGAGTCTTTTTGAAGCCTATCTTACCCAGTACTGTTACAACCTGAGAGCCAGGCGCCCCCGAGTCAGGGTGCAGATTCCCAGGCAGGCTGAGGTGTGACAAGTCTCCTGGAGATCGAGTCCACAGGCAGGTTGAGGCAGGTCAGCCTCCTGAGAATTGGGTCCCTAGGCAGGTTGAGGCATGTTGACCTCCTGGGACCCCCTGGACTGGCGGATCCCTGAGCAGGTTGAGGCATGACAACCTCCCGAGGACCAGATCCCTAGGCAGGTCAAGGCAGGTCGACCTTCTGGGATGCCTGAACTGGTGGATCCCTCAGCAGGCTGAAGTGTGACAACCTCCCGGGGAGAAGATCCCGAGGCAGGCTGAGGCAGGTTGACCTCCTGAGATCCCCGGGCTGGAGTTGGGTGTCCCCGAGGTTTCCAGTGTGACCAGTGCTGGGTAGGATTCAGGGGTTGTAATCTTAACTCATTGCTGGTTTGTCCACTGCAGATGGGAATAGTATCATAATGTAAAGCAATTCAAGTCTGTGCCCCGAGACTGGGAACCTGGTGCAACAGTCATAAACCTTACCTTCTTATTGCTCGGACAGAATGTAAGTCACTGATTTCCTCCCCTACTCTTCCATAAGAGGAGTTTAGGATGTTTCCAATGGTAAATATTTCATTGTCATGGATTCACTTTAGGTAATAAAAGAAGTAATGACAGAGGAGTGGATTATCCGGTCCTGTTAGGGGGATTCAGTACAGTTCAGTTGCTCAGGTGTGTCTGACTCTTTGCAACTCCATGGACTGCAGCACACCAGGTCTCTCTGTCCATCACCAACTCCTGGAGCTTACTCATACTCATGTCCATCGAGTCGGTGATGCTATCCACCGTCTCATCCTCTGTTGTCCCCTTCTCCTCCCGCCTTCAATCTTCCCCAGCATCAGGATCTTTTCAAATGAATCAGTTCTTTGCATCAGGTGACCAAAGGATGGGAGTTTCAGCTTCAAAATCAGTCCTTCCAATGAATATTCAGGGCTGATTTCCTTTCAGATGGACTGGTTGGATCTCTTTGCAGTCCAAGGGATTCTCAAACTGTAGTTCAAAAGCATCAATTCTTTGATCCTCAGCTTTCTTTATAGTCCAACTTTCATATCCATACATGACTAGTGGAAAAACCATAGCCTTGAATAGACAGACCTTTGTTGGCAAAGTAATGTCTCTGCTTTTTAATATGCTATCTAGGTTGGTCATATGTTTTCTTCCAAGGAGCAAGCCTCTTTTAATTTTATGACTGCAGTCACCATCTGCAGTGATTTTGGAGCCCAAAAAATAAAGTCTGTCACTGTTTCCCCATCTATTTTCCATGAAGTGATTGGACCAGATGCCATGATCTTAGTTTTCTGAATGTTGAAATTTAAGCCAAAATTTTCACCCTCCTCTTTCACTTTCATCAAGAGGCTTTTTAGTTCTTCTTTGCTTTCTGTGATAAGGATGGTGTCATCTGCATATTTGAGATTATTGATATTTCTCCTTGCAATCTTGATTCCAGCTTGAGCTTCATCTAGCCCAGCGTTTCTTATGATGTACTTTGCGTATAAGTTGAATAAGCAAGGTGACAGTATACAGCCTTGACATACTCCTTTCCCTATTTGGAATCAGTCTGTTGTTCCATGTCCAGTTCTAACTGTTATTTCCTGACCCACATAGCGATTTCTCAAGAGGCAGGTCAGGTGGTTTGGTATTCCCATCTCTTTAAGAATTTTCCACAGTTTGTGGTGATCCATACAGTCAAAGGCTTTGGCATAGTCAATAAAGCAGAAATAGATGTTTTTCTGGAACTCTCTTGCTTTTTCCATGATCCAGTGGATGTTGGCAATTTGATCTCTGGTTCCTCTGCCTTTTCTAAAACCAGCTTGAACATGTGGAAGTTCATAGTTCACGTACTGTTGAAGTCTGGCTTGGAGAATTTTGAGCATTAATTTGTTAGTGTGTGAGGTGAGTGCAGTTGTGTGGTAGTTCGAGCATNTTTTTCCATGATCCAGCGGATGTTGGCAATTTGATCTCTGGTTCCTCTGCCTTTTCTAAAACCAGCTCATCTTAGTTTGCCTAAAAGTCTATTTATACCGTTATTTCCTGATTTAGCGGAATCAGTTTTAAATATTATTTGTATATGTTCTTATTGAACAGAAAACGATTTAGCTTATTTATATTGCCATCTCACCTCTGCTTCCTAAACAATTGTCTCTTTGTCCTCAATTGGTGTACTTTAGATGTACCTTTCCATTACACATAGCATCTCTTGATTTTCTACACTGTAAACCTGAGACATTATCACACCAACTCTTCTCTTCAGTTCCCTTCACCCCTTTAACTTTCTATCTTCTTTATACTTTTATGTGGTTAAGGTTGTTAACATTTGTTTTTTCTTCTGTAACTATTATTAAGTCTATGTGTTGATAGGTTCTAAGGAGAGTAAATAGTGCTTGCATAATTATGGTTAATATTGTTCACAATCTAGTTAAGCATATTTACTTTCTTGTTTAGATTTTTGATTTTCCTTGGGTTTGTAATTGCCTTTTTTTTTTTTTCATTCTGCTTTTATCATATCTTTTATCCTTCAGTGTCTCAGGGATCCCAAAAATGGGTTTATCTCTTTTTTGAAATACCTTCTTCCTGGACTGCTCCTGTTTCAACACAGTCTAGTTATTATCTAGAATGGCTGTAAATCTATTGTCCTGAGACGTTTATTCATTTTTCTTTTGAGTTGAATCTACACTCTCCAAGATGCATCTGTTGTCCTCCTTTTTGACTGATTAATTCATTTTACAGAAAAAGAGAATCCAAAAGTTAATATCTGAGAAAGAATACAAGTGAGGTAAACTTTCTAAGTCTTTGCATGTCTAAAAGTAGCTGTCCTTATATTGATTGGTAGTTTGATTTGGTTTAAAAAGTTCTAAATCAAAATTTTCTACTTGACAATTTTTCTTCTAGTATTCAGTGAAGCTGAAGCAATCCAATTGTCTTTCCATTAGAAGTGACCTGTTTTATTTATCTATCTCTTTATGAAAGCTTTTCAAACCTTATATTTTAAGTTCCAATATCTCAAAATTATGTGACTGAATGTAAGGTTTATTTCCCTCTGTATGTTTTGTTACATACCCAGGCCTTTGCAGCTTGAAGTCTCATTCGTACTAGAAAATTCTCTTCTAATTTTGGTTTGATAATTGTTTCCCCTCTATTATTCTCTTCTCTCCTTCTGAATATGTTTTGAAACACTGTATATTTTGTCAAGAACTTCTATGGTTCTTGTTACTATTTTTCTCTCATATTTTCTATCTTTGCAATTTTTTTTTCTAATTTTTGAAATATTTTATTACCTTGCTCTTTCCATTTAAAAGATGTTTTAACAGACTTTGAACTTAAAGGTCATTTTAGATTTACAGAAAAATTGCAAAGATAGTATTAAGAGTATTTATGTGCTCTACACCTAGTTGCTCTTTTTAACATCTTACATTAATGAACCAATACTGATACATTCTTGTTAACCAAAGTCTGGATTTTTTCAGATTTTTTTAGTTTTTATCTAATGTCTTTTTTTTTTTAGGATCCTATCTAGATATCATATTGAATTTAGTAATCATGTCTTTTTGGCTCCTCTTAGCTGTGATAGTTTCTCAGACTTTTGTTGTTTCTCTTAACCTTGACTTTTGAAGAACTCAAATCAGATATTTTCTATAATATCCTTCAGATTTTAAAAATCCCAGGGATTTTTCTGTTTTCCCATCATCTAGCTGAGGTAGTATTTCTCAGGGTTTTGCAGTGTAATATTACTATTCTTTTTCCATACTGTAATCTTTGAATAAGTGTCATTATGTGTAGCTCATACTTAGATGGGGTGTTATGCTCCATTTCCTAGAGGGCAGAATATCTACATAAATTATTTGGAATTCTCCTGCATGGCAGATTTTTCTCTTTATCCTTCATTTCTTTATTTATTCAGTTACTTAATTATGGCACTGTGGACTAACAAATGCTTATTTTATACTCTGGATTACAATCAAATACTACTTCATCTATTTTGTTGCTCAGACTCTTCCAACTTTGGCCATTGTGAGATATTGGTTGGCTCCAGTGTCTATACCACCAACGTTGTGAATTTACTTCTTTATTTTTTAACATTTCTTAAATTTCTGTCACTGTAAGATGCTCCAGGCTTATCTTGAATATTTCTTACCTAAATCCTAGAATAGACATTTCTGCAAGGAGATCTGATTCCTTCTATTGTGTGCTAGTTGCTAGGCCCTCTCCGCAGAAAGAACAAAAACTTGTGTATATACCAAGGAAAATTTGGCCTTGGAATACAGAATGACGTACAGCAAAGGCTAACAGAGTTTTGCCAAGAGAACGCACTGGTCATAGCAAACACCCTCTTCCAAAAACAGAAGAGACCCCTCTACACATGGACATCACCAGATGGTTAATACTGAAATCAGATGGATTATATTCTTTCCAGCCAAAAATGGAGAAGCTCTATACAGTCAGCAAAAAGAAGACCTGGAGCTGACTGTGGCTCAGATCATGAACTCCTTATTTCCAAATTCAGACTTAAATTGAAGAAAGTAGGGAAAACCACTAGATCATTCAGTTATGACCTAAATCAAATCCCGTATGATTATGCAGTGGAAGTGACAAATAGATTCAAGGGATTAGATCTGATAGACAGAGTGCCTGAAAAACTATGGACGGAGGTTCATGACATTGTACAGGAGGCAGGGGTCAATACAATCCTCCAGAAAAAGAAATGCAAAAAGGCAAAATGATTGTCTGAGGAGGACTTATAAATAGCTGTGAATAGAAGAGAAGTGAAAGGCAAAGGAGAAAAGGAAAGATATACCCATTTGAATGCAGAGTTCCAAAGAATAGCAAGGAGAGATAAGAAAGCCTTCTTCAGCAATCAGTGCAAAGAAATAGAGGAAAACAATACAATGGGAAAGTCTAGAGATTCCTCAAAAAAATTAGAGATACTAAGGGAACATTTCATGCAAAGATGGGACCAATAAAGGACAGAAATGGTATAGACCTAACAGAAGCAGAAGATATTAAAAAGAGGTGGCAAGAATACATGGAAAAACTGTACAAAAAAGATATTCATGGCCCAGATAACCACGATGGTGTGATCACTCACCTAGAGCCAGACATCCTGGAATGTGAAGTCAAGTGGGCCTTAGGAAGCATCACTACAAGCAAAGCTAGTGGAGGTGATGGAATTCCAGTTGAACTATTTCAAATCCTAAAAGATGATGCTGTGAAAGTGCTGCACTCAATATGCCAGCAAATTTGGAAAACTCAGCAGTGGCTACAGGACTGGAAAAAGGTCAGTTATCATTCCAGTCCCAAAGAAAGACAATGCCAAAGAATGATCAAACTACTGTTCAATTGCACTCATCTCACACGCTAGTAAAGTAATGCTCAAAATTCTCCAAGGCAGGCTTCGACAGTACATGAACCGTGAACTTCCTGATGTTCATGTTGGATTTAGAAAAGGCAGAGGAACCAGGGATCAAATTGCCAGCATCTGCTGGATCATCAAAAAAACAAGAGAGTTCCAGAAAAATATCTACTTCTGCTTTATTGACTATGCCAGAGCCTTTGATTGTGTAGACCACAATGAACTCTGGAAAATTCTTAAAGAGATCAGTCCTGAATGTTCATTGGAAGGACTGATGTTGAAGCTGAAATTCCAATGCTTTGGCCACCTGATACAAAGAGCTGACTCATTTAAAAAGACCCTGATGCTGGGAAAGATTGAAGGTGGGATGAGAAGGGGATGACAGAGGATGAGATGGTTGGATGGCATTACCAATTCAATGGACATGAGTTTGAGTAAACTCCAGGAGTTGGTGATGGACAGGGAAGCCTGGCATGCCACAGTCCATGGGATCACAAAGAATCAAACATGACTGAGCAACTGAACTGAACTGACTGACTACCTGACCTGCCTCTTGAGAAATTTGTATGCAGGTTAGGAACAACAGTTAGAACTGGATGCGGAAAAACAGAGTGGTTCCAAATCGGGAAAGGAGTATGTCAAGGCTATATATTGTCACCCTGCTTATTTTACTTATATGTGAGTACATCATGAGAAATGCTGAGCTGGATGAAGCACAAGCTACAATCAAGATTGTAGGGAAAAATATCAATAACCTCAAATATAAAATATCAATAACCTCAAATATGCAGATGACACCACCCTTATGTTAGAAAGCAAAGAAGAACTAAAGAGCCTCTTGATGAAAGTGAAAGAGGAGACTGAAAAAGTTGGCTTAAAATTCAACATTCAGAAAACTAAGATCATGGCATCTGGTCTCATCACTCATGGCAAATAGATGGGGAAATAATGGAAACAGTGACAGAATTTATTTTTGGAGGCTCCAAAATCACTGCAGATGTGATTGCAGCCATGAAATTAAAAGACACTTGCCCCTGGGAAGAAAAGTTACCAACCTAGATAGCATATTAAAAGGCAGAGAGATTATTTTGCCTAAAAAGTCCATCTAATCAAAGCTATTGTTTTTCTGGTAGTCATGTATGGATGTGAGAGTTGGACTATAAAGAAAGCTGAGTGCCAAAGTTTGATGCTTTTGAACTGTGGTGTTGGAGAAGACTCTTGAGAGTCTCTTGGACTGCAAGGAAATCCAACCAGTCCATCCTAAAGTAAACCAGTCCTGAATATTCGTTGGAATGACTGATGCTAAAGCTGAAACTCCAGTACTTTGGCCACCTGATGAAAAGAGCTGACGCATTTGAAAAGATCCGACTCATTTGAAAAGACCCTGATACTGGGAAAGATAGAAGTTGGGAGGAGAAGGGGGCAACAGAGGATGAGATGGTTGGATGGCATCACTGACTCAATGGACATGAGTCTGAGTAAACTCTGGGAGTTGGTGATGGACAGGGAGGCCTGTCAGTGTCGTAAAGAGTTGGAAGTGACTGAGTGACTGAACTGAATTGATACCAACTCAGTTATATACTTGTGTCTATAAGCGTTTGTATATTTAACATCTATATCTATATTAAACTAAATATAAGTTCACACTGATGTCTTCAACCCTAATCCATTATCATATGTATCATTCTCACTGTCTTTCCTTTCTTGTGTTTGAATCCCTCTCAGAGAGAAACGTGGCAGCTGTAATATCCATCCAGTCACTTGATTGTTCAATTCCAGTATATGTATCATAGTATCAAGATTATTAGCTGGTACTCTCAAAGGAAACAAATTTATCACCTAGAGTTCAGTGTTTATATATGGGGTTTCTTTTTTTAAATTTAATTTTTTAAAAATTAATTTTTTTTATTGGAGGCTAATTACTTTACAATTTTTTGATGGTTTTTGCTATACATTGATATGAATCAGCCATGGGTGTACATGTCTTTGTTTTTACAAACTTTATTCATTTCCAGTGTGCTAAAGTCAATGAAGGCAATGGCAACCCACTCCAATATTCTTGCCTGGAAACTCCCATGGACAGAGGAGCCTGGTAGGCTGCAGTCCATGGAGTCATGAAGGGTTGGAGACGACTGAGGGACTTCACTTTTACTTTTCACTTTCCTGCATTGGAGAAGGAAATGGCAACCAACTCCAGTGTTCTTGCCTGGAGAATCCCAGGGACAGAGGAGCCTGGTAGGCCGCCATCTAGGGAGTCACACAGAGTCGGACATGACTGAAGTGACTTAGCAGCAGCAGCAAAATCATCTTTTCCCCTCAATACCCTTCAGTGGGTTTTAAAAAATATATTTATAATTTTTATATATTTATAATAGAGTTAAATTGTTTTGTCACATTCTGCATTCATTCTGGAATCTGTTGACCTTTTAATTTTTTTGAAGATTTCCTTAACAGTCCTCTTTCAAAACTTCTGTATGTTTTCCTCCCTGCTATCAAATTTTATTTTCCAAGAGTTCTTTTTACCCTGAATTTTTCAAATACCATCTTATTCTTTTTTCATAGATGCTAGTTAGCTGTTAGCAATCTGCATCTATGGAAATCCTCTTTATGAAGATATTGATGAGAACTTTTTGAAGATTTATTCTGTCTGTTTAGCCTGTTTTCTCCAAGTGTTTTATTCAGTTTATTTTCATCTCTGTTTTGCATATGAGATGTTTTCCTTTGATCTCTGGTAACTTTTGCTTGATGGCTTATGGTTCAGAATCGGAGAATATGATCTCCTGAGTAGAATCTCTGTAATCTCTGAGGGCATGGGAGGGTTTGTCAATGCTGAGTTTCCCTGCAGGGTAATTTGGTTGAGGTAGTGTTGGAGGAGCCCTGATATTCATGTCTTTCCACTTGGGCTGATACCTTAAAGAAGTAACTTTTCATCTGTTACCTGAAGTATAAGGCCTATCTGCTAGCAGTCAGATAGTCAAATAATTATCCATTTGATTCACATATTTTTAGTTGAATACTCTTACCCTCAACTATGTATGGCTTCCTCCAGAGTGGACTCTCTGTTTTAATCGTTCTGATCTTCTATTATCAAGGGGAAAGGGAAGTAATTCAGTGGAATAGCCAGAAGAATGTGCAGAAATGAATTCAATTGTTTTTCATTAAAACTTCAAGCCAATCCTCCTTATTTTAGCTCCCCAACTCACTTAATTCCCATTTTCAGACAGGTCTGGTGCTGTCAGTTTCTGAGACTTGAAGAATTTCAAGTGAAGACAAGATCAGTTTTCAGCCTTCATCAGTGCTAGTTATATTTGGCCTTTTTAGGTCTACAAGGCCCTTTGGTTAATATTCATCTGTCTGCCTTCCTGCCTTCCTAAATTTTGTGCTATTGTATTATCTCTATTTATTCTTGAATATACACCTTTAAAAACATTATCTGTTCACCCATCCATCTCTTTACTGCGGGTTTATAGGGGTTTCTAGAGGGAAGAAAGTTAAATTCATGTGTTTAACTCATTGTCCATCTTTCCCCAAAACCAGTTTATAATTTTTATTTGCTTTATATAATACATTATGGACACTAACTGATCAGTGAATATTATTTATATTAAAACATATAGAACCTTCAGACTTCCCTGGTGGTCCAGTGGCTAAGATTCCCTGCTGCCAATGCAGGGACTCAGATTTGACCGACCCCTGGTCAGGGCACTAAATCCCACATTCCACAACTAAGAGCTTGTATAGCCAAATAAAGGAATATTAAAACAGTAACAACAACAACAACAACAAAAACTAAACAAGTAAACACACACACACAAAACAAAACAAAAACATACAGAACATAGAAAATCTTCATTGCATTTTGCTTTAAAGTTGATTGGTACACTAATAGTATACCAAAGATATACTTTATGCCTCAAATATAACTGTTTTTCTAGTGTTTTTCAACTAAATTCAGAAGAAAGAAACTCTTTATGACTAGTTCCTTTGTTTTCACATCTAAAGAAGCCTCCAGGTAGAGCATCCAAACAAATTTATTATGACTTGTAAATCAGCATTATTAAAACTGTATTAGCTGTTGTTACTTGAAGTGTTAGGAGTGCAGGATTTGATGGTAGTCTCTGCTTTCCCAAAATGAATATATTAATAATAAACTTTTCAATGGGCAGTCATTCATACAGCATTGCTCCTCCATTTCCAAACACTTTCAGCTGAATATTGATTGTGTGACTGAAATTCTTAGACAAATGCTTTTGCTTTGGTATATAATAAGTTAAATTGGATTAAAACTGCCTACTTGCCTCCTATAAAATGTAGCTTCCTTTGTTATTTAAATATAATTTGTTTATGTGGTAACATAATCCTGGCTCATCAGAGAACTGGGTCTTAGTCCTGGCTCTACTGCTTTCAAAGTATGACTCTTGCCTTATCTTCTCAGTCCCACAATGCTCTGACTCCACATTTACAAAACTGAGTTGCTATCACTCATCCTGGCTGATTAATAATTAGGATAATACTCATGTTGAGGTGAGGATAAAATGAATTAATGATGAATAAATTCTGCTAGACCTCTTTAGTATTAAAAATATAAAAGAATATTATTTAAAATTTTTAAACACTGTATTAAATAAAGACCTATTGGACTAAAAGATTTAGTGAGGCCAATGTATTTTTAACAAACTAGCAGAGGCAAGGACTCCTGAGTCCCTTGGTTCTTGAGTAGTTTGTAGATCAGAAGCAGCACACTGATTAGATCTTTTGCACACACCAGTTCTCTTTCTTAATTGTCTCACTTTGCTTGTACTCTCAGCTGAAGAACAGAGAATGGCTATGATCTTGACCTAATGTAGGCTCTAATCTTTCAAAGCTCCCTGTATGTTACTTGACCTCTCTCCTGACCCTGAAGTTAGATGTAAATTCCAAGATCTCACTGCATATCTTTTAAAATTATTTTGTAAGCAAGAAGTAAGATCACATTTAGGAGGTTTGTCTATATTTGTCTATCTAAACTTTCAAAATTCTCAGTGGTGCCAACATTTTTTATCTTATAGAATTCTCTGTAATGCCAAAGGGTCTTGGTTGTCTTAGCCAAATGTCATTCACTGCTTTTCAGGAGAAAACTCGAGTTTACACTTTGGATGTCTCCTCCGGATTTGTATTCCTGACATTGAAAAGGTTTCACATGCACTATCAGTGACAGTCATTTGGAAGACAGACACAAAACCATTCTCAAGAATTTCTTCCTTTAATATCTAAAATACCTTTTGACCACTGGAAAAAGGGTTGATCCTTCCCTTTTGTTTCTTTTGGTATGCTCACAGTGATATAGAGAAGGAGAGAAAGCATTGCATTCAGAGTTTTCTTTTTTTTTCCTTCTATATGAAAGACTTCATTGTTCCACCTCCACAGTTGACTGCAGGCCTTGGAGAAAGTAGCAAAAGACCAAGAAACAGAGAAGAATGATTAGTGACGTATTTTCAGTGTGGCAGGCTCTGGCTAAATGGAAATACCCTGATTTGAGAAAAGAGGACCCCTTTTATATTTTAATAGTCTAATGGGGCTTGCTTTATCATTAGTGCCTTCAGTACTACTTGTACTTGATTTAATCAGAAAGAAGCCTTTAGACTGACCTTGCAAATTCACAACACAGTAGTCAGTTGTGAGCTTTGATTAGATTTAATTAGGGTAAGTAGAAAATGTATCAGTACTTTTTTATCTCTTTCCCTTCCCAATCCCCTCCCTACCTTTTTATTTCTGGAACTTTTTCTCAAGGAAATGTTTTTGCTTTTGTCCCTTTCCTTGTTTCTTAGTTCAGAGATGAAAAATTTAAATATACACACGTGAAAGGAAGTGAGAATATGGACCTAGATACTGAATTGTTTGTTTTTCTTATTCTTAAAATACATGCAATCTGTGGTGCTGGCTGCTTTTATATAGCTGTATAGTGACAAGGTTACCCAAATTAGGAATTTCCAATGCATAATTATGACCATAAGTCTTCGAAGAGCTTTGTGTTGTGTGCTTGTTCTTAGTTGCTTAGTTGTGTCTGACTCTTTGCGACCTCATGGACTGTAGCCCATCAGGCTCCTCTGTTCGTGGGATTCTCCAGGCAAGAACACTAGAGTGGGTAGCCATTCCCTTCTCCAGGGGATCTTCCCAACCCAGGGATCAGACTTCAGTCTTCTGCATTGCAGGTGGATTCTTTACTATCTGACCATCTGAACCTCCAGGAAAGCCTTTCAAAGAGCCTTACTTGGAAGAAAAAACAGGCATGATAGAGCCAGTGGTGATGGTAGTTGTGGTTGTGTAGTGCCGAAGAAAAACTCTTAGTGGATTAATTCACTAGTGTACTTTGTGTTATACCATTGTGAAGTACAAAAATTTATTTATTTAAATAAGACTAGTATCATCTTATTCCTGGAGAAGGAAATGGCAACCCACTCCAGTGTTCCTGTCCGGAGAATCCCAGGGACGGAGAAGCCTGGTGGGCTGCCGTCTATTGGGTCGCACAAAATCGGACACGACTGACGTGACTTAGCAGCAATAGCAGTGTCATCTTCAGTTCAGTTCAGTTCAGTTGCTCAGTCGTGTCCGACTCTGCGACCCCATGAATCGCAGCACGCCAGGCCTCCCTGTGCATCACTAACTCCCAGAGTTCACTCAGACTCATGTCCATCGAGTCAGTGAAGCCATCCAGCCATCTCATCCTCTGTTGTCCCCTTCTCCTCCTTCCCCCAGTCCCTCCCAGCATCAGAGTCTTTTCCAATGAGTCAACTCGACCCTGTAATTACACACTTAGTAAACATCCAGATTTAATGGCAGTAATCCAATTGAAATTATTGCTGAGGATTTGCTCTGAAGTTTCTGGATTGGGTAATTGGTTCTTCTAGGAGAGAGAAAGAGCATATGAAAACAGTTTGGGGAGGAAAGGAAATCAGATGTTCAGTTTTTGATAAGATAAACTTGAAGTGTTCAAATAAAGCTATTCGTGGGAGTTTGACATGACTCATTTGCTAGTGAGAGGACTGTGCATTCGTGAATCTTCCTGACCCAGGGATCAAACGCTCAATTGGGGTGCTTGTGAGCTCAGTCTTTGCAATCCTATGGCATGCAGCCTGCCAGGCTCCTCTGTCCATGGTATTTTCCAGGCAAGAATATAAAGTTTCCATTTCCTACTCCAGGGGATCTTCCCGACCCAGGGATCGAACCCTCATCTTTTGTGTCTC
The DNA here is from genome assembly GCA_006410875.1 of Neotragus pygmaeus. Classification (NCBI taxonomy): domain Eukaryota; kingdom Metazoa; phylum Chordata; class Mammalia; order Artiodactyla; family Bovidae; genus Neotragus; species Neotragus pygmaeus. The sequence goes on from SJYV01017927.1 coordinate 351,999, forward strand.
TTGCATTGGCAAATGGTTTCTTTCCCACTGTGCCAACTGGGAAGCCTGTGAAGCCTGTGAAGATCCATAGATTTGAAAGTCCTTAACATATTATAGTCAAGACTCTTAGAGGGAAGGAAATTAATTGGGAGAGAAGATGACTAGGCAGAACAATCGGCTGTGTCTGGAACGCTGGGAAATTCCACATTTAATAATAAAATGAAGGAAAAATAAATACGAGGAAACAGAGAAAACCAGATATTTGAAAAGAACCAGTGGAGTGCAGCATCATGGAAGCTTTGAGTAACTATTTAAACTTTCACTTAGAACAGTAATCCAGGTGACTGCCAATCTGATCGTTGGGAGGAGCTGGGGGTGAGGATTTCTAGCAAGAAGGGAATAGCAATGCTCCCCAAGAGATGACTTTAAGCACCCCTCATTCATCTTTATGGGAAGTAATCATGAAACTTAGAGATTAAAAGTAGCTCATTATTGCCAGAAAGCTGAGGCCTGAGTTGCAGGTGGAGTTAATAAGCATACACATTTATTTATGCCAATTTTTGTAGATATTTTTCTAGCAGAAAAAATAAGAAGAAATAAATAGAATATGGAAAATAGTTTTAATTCCCCAGTTCATTTTTTATAATTTTATTACATTGTACTTTAACCCATTTTTATAATCATGCATGAGCATACATCATAAACCTTATACTTTTTGCAATGCAAACATTACAATTTCTGATCTTTTTCTATGGTAGATATTTTTGATAGCATTACAGGAGAACTGAGTACTTACCAATGACCTTAGGCATCTTGGCCGAGTGTCTGGAAAAGTCGGCTGCAAGGTTGATTTCTTATTTATTTATTTATTCAGTCTTTCTAGTATTTCAGTTGCTTTTTTTCCCCCTCTGAGTTATTTTCTAATCCCTGACCAATACCCAAATGTGAGTCCTTATGAAATCAATGGGTTATAAGAAAAAATTGGTTTTAAGTTTCCATGTTTTGAAAAGGACAAATTAATTTTATGTAATTTGTTATTGAAATATCATATTTTAAAAAACACTAGTCTATGGGGTCACACACAGTCAGACATGACTGAAGTGACTTAGCAGCAGCAGCAGCATATTTTTAATTGAAAACCTCAAGGTTAAATATCTCTAACTTTTTAGGTAATAAAGATGTTAGTCTCAGGTGAGCGAATTACTTCTTTGTACTCTATTTGAAAAACAGAAGGACTAGAGAAAAGAGGAATTTTGGTCATTTTCAGTAACTTTGTCAAGTAGTGACAAAATGGAGCACTCTGGTGTGGAAAGAGACACTGAACAGAAATGTCAAATCTTTCTCTTCCTAATGATGAACCTATTTGGGGAAGATACCTAGCTCTTGATGTCTGGATTTTCTCATCTGCTAAATGATTGGATTATGGTAGTTATTTTTCTTATTTTTCCTTCCAGTTCCTATGTTTGCAGTTCTCAATAAGATTTCATCACTTGACATCAATAGTTTATATCATAGATGCTCAGTTATTCAATGTCCATTTAACTGACTCCCTAGAGTAATCATACTCTATTTCCTCAGTAAAACATGCTGGACAATGCCCATTGCAGAGGAGTACTGACAGCCAGAAGACTATTCTAGTACATTCACACATTTCTGCCCCTATCGGTTGTGCTTTATGTTTACCAAGAGTCAGCTACATTTGTCCCAAATCTGTTTATGTCAGTTGTGTTAGTTATTGATTTTATATAGTTTGTTAAGTAGTATGAAAACCAAAGAAATATAAATGTGAAAGGGAAGAAGATTGTTTCCATGAGAACTAAAAGCTTTGGAGAGAATCTACTGGGGTGGAAAGACATTGTAAAATATTTTTAAAAATCATAAATATCTGTGTATGGCGTTAGAAAGTGTTCTAGTTTCATTCTTTTACAAGTGGTTGACCAGTTTTCCCAGCACCACTTGTTAAAGAGATTGTCTTTTCTCCATTGTATATTCTTGTCTCCTTTGTCGAAGATAAGGTGTCCATAGGTGTGTGGATTTATCTCTGGGCTTTCTATTTTGTTCCACTGATCTATATTTCTGTCTTTGTGCCAGTACCATACTGTCTTGATGGCTGTGGCTTTGTAGTAGAGCCTGAAGTCAGGCAGATTGATTCCTCCAGTTCCATTCTTCTTTCTCAAAATTGCTTTGGCTATTTGAGGATTTTTGTATTTCCATACAAATTGTGAAATTATTTGTTGTAGCTCTGTGAAAAATACCATTGGTAGCTTGACAGGGATTGCATTGAATCTGTAGATTGCTTTGGGTAGTATACTCATTTTCACTATAGTGATTCTTCTGATCNTTTCTATTTTGTTCCATTGATCTATATTTGTGTCTTTGTGCCAGTACCATACTGTCTTGATGACTGTGGGTTTGTAGTAGAGCCTTAAGTCAGGCAGGTTGATTCCTCCTGTTCCATTCTTCTTTCTAAGATTGCTTTGGCTATTCGAAGTTTTTTGTATTTCCATACAATAATTAAGGAATTAAAAAAAATAAACAGGAGAATTGAGTGATTGAAGTTATACCTGAGAATCAGATAAGCATGGAATAGGAAATCTAAGAGTACCATCACTTTCACAAGGTTAAAACTCCATACTTGATTCAGGCAGCACAATAAGCATACACAGAGCCATTTATTGAAAACTAAAATTATTCCTTTTATGTCATGTACTTTTAATAACTAAATATAGACGGTAATGGCATTGTAAGAAATATAAAATAAACTGCAAAATAACACTGATTTCAGATTACTTACAATTGATCAAAGGAAATAACATGAGATCACAAATTATTATATTGCTGACCATAACTGATAATAAGATGAAGAAATGTGTTAACAACAAGTTATAAGAATTGAGAATACCAGAAACCCTTCATTCTATTCCATTAAATTCCACCATTTTCTCCAAAGGAAGATGTTCAAAATCTATGGCTGTCTGATTAACATCAAGGCAGGTCAAAGAATTATGAGAAAAAATATTTTTAAAAGACAAGAAGAAGGAAAATAATGAAAACATGAAATGGCAAACTAATAAACTTTCTTGGACTTTCAAAATTTTACTCTATAACACTAAAAATCTTTACTTGAATTAGTGGGTCCTAACATCTGCATTGGAGAAGGCAATGGCAACCCACTCCAGTACTCTCACCTGGAAAATCCCATGGACAGGAGCCTGGTAGGCTGCAGTCCATGAGGTCCCTAAGAGTCGGACATGACTGAGTGACTTCACTTTCACTTTTCACTTTCATGCATTGGAGAAGGAAATGGCAACCCACTCCAGTGTTCTTGCCTGGAGAATCTCAGGGATGGGGGAGCCTGGTGAATGCCAGGGATGGGGGAGCCTGGTGGGCTGCCATCTATGGGGTTGCACAGAGTCAGACAGGACTGAAGCGACTTTGCAGAAGCAGCAGCAACATCTGCATATTCTATGTAATGAATATTTATAAGTTTATCAGTTGGTCACCAAGAATGGCATTAATACATACTTCTATTCAAAATATCTTTCTAAGTCATATATAAAATGAAAATCAATGTGAAATATTTTCCCAGACTACTCCAACTCATCTACAAAGGGCTGATAGTATTTTATTCAATATTAATAATTAGAGTTAGGTAGATTTTTATCAGTCTAAAAGAAATTATTTACTATATTTACATCCTCAAAACATATTAAATGATTGACATGACAAAAATTATCTGATAATAAAGTATATATCTTGAAATGGTAAAATGATCTATCTGATATTGTATTGAGAAGATATTGTATTGTGAGTTTTTTGTGTATTTTCTCTTTGGGGGTTTTTTCTTTGTTTGGCTATTAGGTTGACAAACTTGGGTCTTCAGTAGTGAAAGCACTGAGTTCTAAACATTGGACCTCCTAGGAATAACCTGATAGTTCCTATTTTTATTATTCCTGTTTTTTATTACCTATTTTTATAACTTCTGGTCTATAATAAATATAGGATGAAAACATTTAAAATTTGAGAAGAAATTATTATTCTTTATAACTAAACTCAGATATGCAGACAACATTACTCTAATGACAGAAAGTGAAGAGGAACTAAAGAGCCTCTTGATGAGGGTGAAAGTGGAGAGTAAAAAGGCTGGCTTAAAACTCAACATTCAAAAAACTAAGATCATGGCATCCTGTTCCATCACTTCATGGCAAATAGCCATGTGGAAATAATGACAGATTTTATTTTCTTGGGCTCCAAATTCACTGTGGATGGTGACTGCAGCCATTAAACTAAAAGACACTTGCTCCTCGGAAGGAAAGCTATTACAAAGCTAGACAGTGTATTAAAAAGCAAAGATGTCACATTGCCAACAAAGGTCCAGATAATCAAAGCTATGGTTTTCTCAGTAGTCATGTATGCATGTGAGAGTTGGACCATGAAGAAGGCTGAATGTGGAAGAATTGATGCTTTTGAATTGTGGTGCTAGAGAAAACTCTTGAGAATCCCTTAGATAGCAAGGAGATCAAACCAGTCAATCCTAAAGGAAATAAACCCTGAATATTCATTGGAAGGACTGATGTTGAAGCTCCAATATTTGGGCACCTGGTGCAAAGAGCCAAAGAGCTGACTCATTAGAAAAGACCCTAATGCTGGGAAAGATTGAGGGCAAGAGGAGAAAGGGACAACAAAGTATGAGATGGTTGGATAGCATCGCTGACTCAATGGACACGAGTTAGAGCAGACTCCCAGAGATAACGAAGGACAGGGAAGCCTCAGTTCAGTTCAGTTCAGTCGCTCAGTCGTATCCGACTCTTTGCGACCCCATGAATCGTAGCACGCCAGGCCTCCCTGTCCATCACCATCTCCCGGAGGACACTCAGACTCACGTTCATCAAGTCCAATGGCCATCCAGCCATCTCATCCTCTGTCATCCCCTTCTCCTCCTGCCCCCAATCCTTCCCAGCATCAGAGTCTTTTCCAATGAGTCAACTCTTCGCATGAGATGGCCAAAGTACTGGAGTTTCAGCTTTAGCATCATTCCTTCCAAAGAACACCCAGGGCTGATCTCCATCAGAATGGACTGGTTGGATCTCCATGCAGTCCAAGGGACTCTGGTGTGCTGCAATTCATGAGGCTGCAGAGTTGCACATGATTTAGCAACTGAAAAACAACATAACTAAACTGCTTGATATACCAATAGAGAAACTCTATATAAATACAGGCTTCCCTGGTAGCTCAGACAGTAAAGAATAACCCCAAATATGGGAGACCCGGGTTGAAAATAGTACATACAAAGTTGTAGATATATCTGTATATCTATATTCCAATAGTAAGAAAGAGAAGAAAATGAAATGAAATGTATGGACTCTGATCTTAATAGTGAGTAAATTAAAACTAATCACCAAAAAAATACTTCAATATTATCAAAACATACCATGCGAAGGTTAAAAAGTACACTCAATATGTAATCATGAAAAATAAATGCTATGTGGAGGAATACATATACACTGGATGTTCTTAGTGTTCATAAAATGAGGTATTACAAAGGATAAAATCATATGCAATAAGAAATTCATCCCAGGAAATTTTAAATTTGACCAGAAATCTAACTTGGGGAAATAATAATGTCTGATAGCACTGAGGAATTGTAACTAAATTCACTATATACATGTATATAATATTATCACCTTTTACACCTTATGGGGAATGTTATGCAACAACTATTTTTAAAATCTGGGGAAATTAACGATTAATTGTAGATATTTATAAACCACAATTATGTTTGAATATAGAACTGTGAAATTTGCAATACATTTAAAAAAGAAAATATATGAAATAGTTTTAAAATAATTATGAAATTTCATTGTAAACAATAATAATATAAATGTAAATAGACTTACTTCCGAGCAATGATCAACATTTAAGTCTTGCTCTTTGCCTATGGCTTCAGCACCTGGGAATGGAGGCAGACTGGGGCTGAAGGCCATGAGGTCGTTCTTGGGCGGCCCTTCCCCAGAGCACACCCTCTGTCGCCTCTCCTGAGAGTAAGACCAGCTCCCCACCGCGCTGGAGCACACCAGCCTGGGTTTCACCGGCCCGCACGCGCCCTCGCTGGGCGGCGCCGAGCACCGCAGCGCAGTGTACAGCAGCAGCGTGAGCACCAACAGGCTGGACACCGCGCAGATGGCAATGATCAGGTACACGTTGACATCCACTAACGCCGTCTCTGCGCCGGCTGCACCAGACAACGCCCGCGAAGAGGCCTTGGGCGCCTGGCCGCTGTCCTCCAGCGACAGCAGCACGGTGGCCGTGGCCGTCAGCGCCGGCTCGCCATGGTCCTTCACCAGCACCAGCAGGCGCTGGCGCGGCGCGTCCGCCTCGTCCAGGGCGCGCGTCGTGCTGATCTCGCCAGTGTACAGCCCCACGCGGAACGGGCTGCGTGCGCCACCCGCTGCCGGCTGCAGTTCGTACGACAGCCACGCGTTGTAGCCCGAGTCGGCGTCCACCGCGCGCACCTTCGCCACCACGTGGCCCGCGCCCACCGAACGCGCCACCACCTGGCTCAGCGCGCTGGGGCCTCCGCCTGGCCCGGGCGGCAGCAGCGCAGGCGCGTTGTCGTTCTCGTCCAGCACGAACACCTGCAGCGTCACGTTGCTGCCCAGGGGCGGCACGCCCGCGTCGCGCGCGCTCACCTGGAACTGCAGCAGCTCCAGCTCCTCGTGGTCCAGCGGCTGCAGCGCGTACACCTTGCCGCTCTCCGCGTGCACCGACACGTAGCTCGACAGCGCGCGCTCGCCCACCCGCCGCTCCACCAGCGAGTAGGACACCAGCGCGTTCTCCTGCGCGTCCGCGTCCCGCGCCAACACGGTGAAGATGTGGCAGCCGGGTGGGTTGTTCTCCTTCATGAACACCGTGTACTCGGGCTGCTCGAACGCGGGCGCGTTGTCGTTCACGTCGGCCACCTCCACGGACACGCTGGCCGTGGCCGACAGCGAAGGCGAGCCCCCATCCCTCGCAGTCACCACTACTTCATAGTTCGCTACGCTCTCACGATCCAAGGCACTCTCCAGGACCAGCGAATAGTAATTCTTGAAAGTGGACACTAGCTTGAAGGGGACATGAGGCGTCAGAGAACAAGTCACCTGTCCATTTGCTCCAGAATCTCGGTCAGACACGTTAATCAAGGTGATGACTGTGCCTGGCTGAGCATTCTCTGAGATAGGGAGGGACAGGGAAGTGACAGTCAACACTGGAGGATTGTCATTTGCATCCAAAACTTCCACAAGAACTGTACAGTGACCAGTCAGGGGTGGGTAGCCTTTATCAGTCGCCTCTACTCGGATTTTGTAGGTTTTCCTTTCTTCAAAATCGATGTGTCCTGCAACTGTAATTTCCCCACTTACAGGGTCTATGTAGAACTTAAATTTTATATCAGGAGAAGCGTCATTAGAGAATGAATAAATTATATCCGCATTCAAGCCTTCGTCTAAATCTGAGGCGTTAAGTTTAATTACCAACGTTCCATTAGGGACGTTTTCTGCTAATTTCACAGCATAGAGTGTTCTATCAAAAACTGGAGCGTTGTCATTGGCGTCTAGCACGTTGATGAGTAACTGAACGGTGCCAGTCCGCTCAGGTTTGCCTCTGTCAGTGGCGGTGAGCACTAAATGAAGTTCCGGAGATTCTTCCCTGTCTAAAGGTTTGCGTAATACAAGACTGAGAGGTTTTACCTGTTGGTCGGTGGTTGGTACCTCCAGAGAGAAATACTCACTGGAGCTCAGCCTGTAAGTCAACAGAGCGTTCTCGCCGATATCTGCGTCGGAGGCGCCCTCTAGTGGAAACCGAGAGTCAAGCGGCCTGGATTCCGCGATAAACAGATTCTTTTGTGTCCCCTGGAACACAGGAGGATTGTCGTTAATGTCCTTCACCTCCACCTCCACATGGAACACCTGCAGCGGCCGGTCCACGATCACCTCCAAGTGGATGCTGCACTCCGCGCTCCGCCCGCACAGCTCCTCCCGGTCGATCCGAGAATTCACAAACAAAATGCCATTCTGCAGATTTACTTCCAGAAGGTCCCCGAGGTCTTTGGACGCCACCCGGAACAGGCGCGGCACCAGCTCCTCCAGCTCCAGTCCCAGGTCCTGGGCGATTCGGCCCACGAAAATACCGTGTTTGGCCTCTTCCAAGACCGAGTAGCGGACCTGGCCACTTGCTGTCTTCCAGATGGAGAGAATTATAAAAAATAGCAATAGCTGCCGGTTCCCCAAGTCGCCTAGATTCGAGTACATCTCCAATTATTGGGATTTTCTTCCAGTGTATCTTGTTCCAAAATTTAGAGGAATCTTCTTATCCCCTCTTTATTTTCATGATGTGTTCGCCATTGTTCAACCTCCGAATATTAAAACAGAGTGGAGACTCTTTCCAATGTGACTTAATTCTGTCTTGAATTGAGAGAATTTCACAGTAAAGAGCGACATCATGTGGCCCAAGTAGTAAGTACGAATTTAAAAATCAGCTTTGTATTACTAGGACACGAGGTTTTATTTCAACCTCTGAATTTTCCTTTATTTTTCTTAAAGTGTAGGACCATATTTCTCATGCTGCTTAAGGCTTTATTAGAAGATTTATGTGCCTAATATTTAATATGACCATAACTGTGGCTTCCTCATGCCTTGAAAATATGTTCTTTACAAAACATTTAAAATTAGGATAAAAATATTAGTGACGAATTATGTTAGCAATATTAAATTTTAAAATCCTTAGTTCACAGTTTGGAAAATTCAATTTTTCTGAAATAAAATTCAGTTTATTTTAAGAAAATTCCTGGTCTCTCTAGAGACCCAGGATCTCAAGAATCTAATGGAAGAAAAACTTAGAAAGGTTGTTTGGGGAAGCAAGGAATATAAGGAAATAATCCACATTCTTAAGAAAGCAGACTTTAATCAAGCTTGTGGTGTTTTATCCTTTTCCTTCTACTTAACAGAGTGAGGTGTTTTTTTTTTTTTTTATAATATTTCACCCCCATGTTCCCAATGCAAATAAAATAATTAACATCTGTATACTAATGCTTTCCAAGTTTTACCTGTGCCTTAAATGGGTTTTAAATATTGTTGCTGTCCTGAATTATTGCAATAGCTTCTTATTGTGTCATCTTGTCACAACTCCTTTATCCTTCTCTTAATCCTGGCAGTCATCTTAGTGAAAAACACCTTTTATTCCTATTGATTCACATTTTTGACAGCTTTCAAATAACAAGAGGTGAGTCAAAACTACTCAAATTGTCCAAGAAATTTTTCTCACATTACTTTTCCTGCTTTATCACATACTCTTTCCTATGGGAACCATATGTTTTAACCAAAACAGACTATTCTCTGTGTCCAGGCACATTTGGGATTTTGTATGTACTCATTTCTTTAAGTTCCTCTGTTCCCAAGAATACCCATTATACTCAGTATTCTCTCAAAGGAAACTTTTCCATTTATAAATGGCTAATAATATCATACCTCTTGAAGGGCTTCTTCAAGAAGAAAAATAGGCAGTTATTTCTGTTCAATCCACTCATCTTGATTTACATTTCTTGTACCTGTTATAATATTCAGCCTTCTAAGATGATCATATTTATGTATGACAGATATCTTTATTTTTCTACCAACTTCTTGAAACCAGGGGCTGGGTCTTGTTAACTCAATGACTCTTGGCATAGCATCATTTTCAAAACTTACAAAAATTAGCACTACTATCCATTTCTTGCATGTAGAGAAATGGTGAATACTTTAAATCATGATATAGAGTGAATAATGAAAGTATTAAATTAGAAGAAATAAACTCTCCTTGAAAAGGAGCCCACCAAATAAAAGTCAAACATAAATAAGGGATTTTCAGTGTCTGAGAACTCAATGCACATTTTACATGAATTTATTTGGTCAAAGTCCACATTCTATTGAATTATTGTCAAATATTTGGATCCCTGATAAGCTGATCAATAACATGGGTATCACATGGTAGTTGAAAGAGTGTGAAATTTCCCCATTCACTTTTTCATCCCAATCAGAAGTATTCTGGGCCTCACTGGAGGTTCAGAGGTAAAGAATCTGCCTGCTAATGCAGGAGACATGGGTTCAATCCTTGATCCAGGAAGATCCCACATGCCCAGAGCAATTAAGCCCATGAACCACAACTATTAAACCTGTGCACTAGAATCCAGGAGCTGCAAATACTGAGCCCACCAGCTCTAGAACCTGTGATCTGCAACAAGAGAAGACTTTACTATGAGAAGCCCATGCTCCACAGCTAGAGAGTTGCCCTTGCTCCCCCAAACTAGAAAAAAACCCACACAGTAATGAAGATCCAGCAAAGCAATAAATAAATAAAAATTTTAAACGAAGAATATTAGTTATCAGGATAACTATTATTATGTACTTTGTCTCTAAATAGTTTAAAAGGCCAACCGTAAATGAGCACTACAGACTCTTGGACTCTTGGAATCACCAGGCCCAAAAAGGAATATAGATTTAAGATATTCTGAAGACACTCATTAAATAAAGTGGATAATCAAGAGTGTTGGCTAGGCAGAAGCATCAAAGAAAAGAGAGAAGAGAAGAAGGAAAGGAAGGAAGAAGGAAGCTGAAGGATAAAACTATAATAAAGTGATGTTGAAATAATATATCTATTAAANCACTCATTAAATAAAGTGGATAATCAAGAGTGTTGGCTAGGCAGAAGCATCAAAGAAAAGAGAGAAGAGAAGAAGGAAAGGAAGGAAGAAGGAAGCTGAAGGATAAAACTATAATAAAGTGATGTTGAAATAATATATCAATTAAAATGAGGGTGAAATAACTCTCCTGAAGTTCAAATGCAAAGTAATCAAAGTCTACAAAATTAATAAGGAAAAATACTACCAATGTATTTTTTTAAATGTATCACAATGGTTATCTAAGGAAATTTTGAGTTTTGTGACAAAAATCTTGACGTGTAGCATGATGTTTTAATAATGTCTGATTCCGCTCTACTCAAGTTTAAAAAACCAAAGAGATTATAATAATTAACGAAGAAGAAAAGATGTATATAATGCAAAATTACTCAATTTGTTGAAATAGGAAAATTTAAACATAAACCCAAGGAAAATAATGAAAACATAAAAAAAATCAACTGTTAATTATGAAAACTCAGACTTACTTTGGAAAGACAATCATCCTTTAAATCCTGATGCTCGCCCATATCCGACACTACTGGACAGGCCGGTAGGCTGGGACTAAACGCCATGAGGTCGGTCTTGGGCGGCCCCTCTCCAGAGCACACCCTCTGCTGCTTCTGCTGAGAGTAAGACCAGCTCCCCACCGTGCTGGAGCACACCAGCCTGGGCTTCACCGGCCCGCACGCGCCNGACTCTCTGTTTCTACCCTTGTCACTCTCTACCGCACAGAAACCAGAGTAATCCTATTGAGTCATCAGTCACTCCCCTGTGCAAAACTGCCCAATGACTTTTCATCATACTTCAAAATCCTATATCCTTACCATGGGCTGCAAGGCCCTATGAGATCTCTGCCCCAGACTGCCTCTCCAACCCGTCTTCTACCACTGTCCCCCTTTCTCTCACCACTTCTGGCTTCCTTATTTCTCAAATATACCAACTGTATTCCTACCTCTGTGCCTTTGTACTTGCAATGTCTCTGCCTGGAACCATCATTCCCCTAAAATGTATGTATGACTTGCCCCCTCACTTCATTCTGGGGTAGGGTTACCAGATACAATAAAGGATGCTCAGTTAAATTTGAATTTCAGATAAACAATAATTATTTAGTATGTATGTCTTAAATGTGTGTTATCTGAAATTCAAATCGAAATGGCTGTCCTTTATTTTTATTTGCTAAACTGCCCATTTTTAGAGCTTTTATTACTTTAGTTCACAGAAGGGACTACCCTTTCCTGGCTCCTGCCTCAGTTTCGGCCTCCTCACTGTTACAAGGCCTTATGGGCCTTCCCCCATAAGGAGGACAAACACCCTCTCCCCACCATGTACTCCACCCGCCTCTTGTTTTTAGAAAAACTCTAGCCGCCTGAGCCTTCCCCAAGTTAAAAAAAAAAAAAAAAAATCCGAGAAGTGAGAAAATAGAGAAACAAATCATTTCAGCAAGACAAAATAATAACAATCTAGCCATTAAACAAAGTCAAGGACCTTTAGTTCCTTCTCAAGGTCTGTAGATAATATTCTGAGCCAAATCCTTTGAGCTGTTATGCAAACACTGAAACCCCCACCAGATGGAAGCAGTTAACTGACTGCTGACCCCCAGCACATAGACCCCAGACCAGAAGATTGATGATGTTAATGCCCAATTAACTCACCATCCACCAATCAGAAGAATGTCCAAACTGATCGTGCACCCTGCAACCCCCCTCCCGACCCTGTCTTCAGAAATGGTTCCCTGAACACCATTAGGAAATTTGGGTCTTTTGAGCATTAGCTACCTGGATAGACTGCTTGGTTCTCTGTGATAAATGCTGCATTTTTCCTTCATCACAACCTGGTGTGATAGATTGGCTTTACTAAGCGTGCAGGCAAGCATATCCAAATTTGGTTTGGTAAAATATACATTGTATATACATAGACAAAAATACATATGTGTTTTTATATATTTATTTATATTTATATAAAATAGAAGCAGGCAGGATATTTATGTATATATATATGTGTGTGTGTGTGTGTATGTATATATATATTAGAAGCAATCAGGATACAGAGGGAGAGAGAGAAAACCTGATTTATATATGTATATATATTTAAAGCCTGCTTTCAGGCTCAAATATATGTTTAGGTTTTTTTTTTTAGTTTTTTATCTAGCATCTTGGACTTCCCACATGGCTCAGTCATAAATCATCTGCCTGCCAGTGCAGGAAACTCTGGTTCGATCCTTGGGTCGGAAAGATCTGTTGGAGAAGGAAATGGCAACCCATTCCAGTAGTCTTGCCTGGGAAATACTATGGATAGAGGAGCCTGGTGGGCTACAGTTCATGGGGTTGCAAAAGAGTCAGACATGACTGAACACTGAAACAATCTTTTTGTATGTTTGAAATGGGAGATTTCATTTCCACATGAGTTCATTGTGCCATCTTGTCCCATAGTTGACATCTCCACACTGCCACTCATTCCATCTGTATTTCTGTGTCGAAGAATATCCTTCAAAGTTCATTGAACTTCAGTGTGTGTCTTTTATCTCCATTTCCTGCATAATCTTGTTAAAATTACATATACTGACTAATGACACTGAGGTCTAAATGTGCAGCCAGCCGCTCACACCATGTTTATAACTTCAAAGTTTACTTGACAAAAAGTGGGGTGGGAGGTGGGAGGGGGATTCAGGATTGGGAGCTCGTGTACACCTGTGGTGGATTCATGTCGATGTATGGCAAAGCCAATAGAGTATTGTAAAGTAAAAAAGTTAAAAAAAAAAAAAAAAGATAAAAGAAACAAGTTAAAACATGTTTTTGTTAGCTTGAAGTCATAGAATATAGTCAAAACCATTAAAGGATTTAGAAAATACCTAAATCTTTGGAAAGACAAAAAAGAATTAGATTTAAATGACAACTAATCTTCCAAACACTAGTATAAAAATGAAGATAGGAAGTATAGCATTTACTGTATTGACTCTATAATTTTCTTTCCTTCTCTCTTTTTTTTTTTTTTTTGCTACATGTAATTTTTGCATGGTGTGTTTTAGGAATTTTATATAAGTAATTTATATATTTAGATATATTTTTTATGAATCTAGAATCAATAAACCTGTTGCCATGTAAAAAAAACAAAAACAAAAAGAATTTAGCACATAGCTGGAAGTTTATTCTAATGAGTCACAAGGCGATTTGTGTGGAGTCATGGATTTGACTTTCCATTGGTAAAGATTATATTCCTTCTTTATATATTTCAGGTATCCTGGGAAAGGACTTTGTAGTGATGAAATAAAATCCATGTTTTATGGTCAGATGAGAGTAATTTAAATATAACGTTTCTTTGCCCACTTTGGCATTCTCTCTTCCCTTTAGTATTTGTTGGGCATCTAGATTAACCAGACCTCCTAAGGAGAGAGTATTCCTTCTCAATCTTGTAAGGGGTCACTGGCCCATGACCCACTGCTTGCTTTATTGTACATTTGGACTGTGCAAACTGTAAATGATACATCACTTGATGTATTAACCCTTTGTCTCAAAAACTTACATATGTACTTTTCTTATATAATTGAGTTTTCTGAAAAAATGTCTCTTCAGGCTGGCTGGAATAAAATTTTCCATTTCTTTCTTGGTTTGACTACTGACTTTTTTTTTTTTTCCCATTGACTGTCGGTTCCTAAAACCCAGGTCCACTCTCTCTTTGCTTTCCCTTTTTCCCTGCCAGAGATCACGCCGGCCTCTTCACACCCTACCTTTAGGCTGTCCACCTAGTTCTCAGTTTTCAGGAGTGGATGGAGTCAGAGGCCCTATGAGGGCTTTTGCAGTGGAGGGGAAAATGAGGTCTCTTCCTTGAAATGGGGAAGCCCTAGGGTGAGCACAATAAGGCTTGAGAATAGGAAACGAATTATTTCCATCCAGGTTAGCTCTGGTTAGCCCTCTCAACAGCAGCCAATTGGAAGACAGAGTTTCCAGGACTGGAAGGCAAGAGCCAATCAGATCGCAACCAGGCGGCCTTGTCCTCTTAGGGGCTTACCTCAATTTCCTGCTGAAGAAGCTCCAGGTTAGTACCAACGATGCTTATCTTGCTCCCTGGGCTTTTCTTTCTTTACATGCCTGTCGCCTTCTCTTTAAGCGGTAAGTTTTGAGCACCTCTGATACACCGCCCTTTCTTCAAACGCTGAAACTCAGTGAATTTCAGAGTCGTGAAAGAAACCTTAGCGTCAAGGTCAAAGGTCTTGTTTTACAGATGGTCAGAAAAACAGAGTGTTATCTCTACTGTACCTGCGTGAGCTTTGTAGAAACTGCCATCATTCGTTATCAGTAAATTTTCATCAGTTTTTGGGTCTCAGTGTAAGCTTCATCTGAGAGCAAGGGCGACATATTGATGGGTAGAGAAGATGATAACAGGTTTCCTGTATGACGAATATAGGAGAAAACGCCGGGATGCTCCGTGTGTAATGGGTTTTCAATCAATTCAGGACATCTTTGTAAACATCTTTGTAAGGGCATTAGGGAGACAAGAGAAAGGAGACCCATTTTAACAACAGGTGCTGCCAGCACTCTGAAAGAGCCTTCTTGGGTGAATTATTAAATGGTGTCCTGTGCACCAGTGATGTTACGTTAGGTATGTAGGATTTTTGGCAAGTGCCTGCACCTCACCTGGGCAATAATAATGGTGCAACAAACATAGGAGTATGTATATCTTTTCTAATTAGTGATTTCTTTTTCTTCAGGTAAGTACCTGGAGGTGGAATTGCTAGATTATATGGTAGTTCTGGTTTTCGTTTTTTTTGAGGAAACTCCATACTGTTCTCCATAGTGCCTGCACCAGTTTATATTCCCACCAAGGGTGCATGAGGGTTGCCTTTTCTCCACATCCTCCCCAGCACTTGTATCTTGTCTTTTGAATAGCAGGCATGAAGTGGGATCTCTTTGTGGTCTTGATTTGCATTTCCCTGATGATTAGTAATGTCAAGCATCTTTTCATGTATCTGTTGGCCATCTGTATGTCGTCTTTGAAAAAATGTCTATTCAGGTCCTCTGCTCATTTTTTAAACGTGTTATTTTTCTTTGTAATTAACCCCCTTCGAGATACATTACCTGCAAATATCTTCTCCCATTCCGTTGATTTAATTTTAGCACTAGCTTTAACTTTAAGTTTTTGTTCTTTGTTACTCTTTCATAGCATCTGTTATTATTTTAAGTGTGCAGTTTTCTCACTCTGTTTGTGTATGTGCATGTGTGTGCACATATGGATCCATGTTCTCTCCTGTTCCCTGAAGTAACTGTTTCCTTTAGGTCTGTTGTTTCTATCTTTCCTTTATATTGAAAGCTTCTTCAACTGTCTGGGGGAATCTTAACTGTGTGTAAAGAATGAGGTGGATGTGAGCTCTCTGTACTGGGTAAGACTTGTCACTGGGCCAAGATGATGGGACAGGAATGCTGATATTCTGAATGGAAGGGTGCAGGATATTTTCTATGGGGCCAGCGAATTTATTTAGTGAATAACATTTCAGTGTTTAATGTGTATAAACATCTTGGGAAGTTCTACGTGTTGTTCTTCCTGTCACACTCTCACTCTTGAAGTAGATACTTGACTGTAAGGCATGCTGGTAGGAGGGAGGGACCACTGTTTTCATATGTGGATTATTGGCCCTGTATCGCCCTCCTGGACTCAGTGGTTCCTGATACTTCCTAGTTCTGCATCTTTCCAGTGTTCTGTAGGGTGAATTGCAGAGAAGGCAATGGCACCCCACTCCAGTACTCTTGCCTGGAAAATCCCATGGACAGAGGAGCCTAGTAGGCTGCAGTCCATGGGGTCGCTAGGAGTCGGACACGACTGAGCGACACCACTTTCACTTTTCACTTTCATGCATCAGAGTAGGAAATGGCAACCCACTCCAGTTTTCTTGCCTGGAGAATCCCAGGGATGGGGAAGCCTGGTGGGCTGCTGTCTCTGGGGTCGCACAGAGTTGGGCACGACTGAAGCGACGCAGCAGCAGCAGGGTGAATTGACTTCTTTCTTGGCTATCTCTCTCACCCTCTACAGTCCCTTCTACTTTTCCTTATCAAGTATTGTTCCCACATCAACTTTCTATGTCCTGGAATTTCTTTNGGCACGACTGAAGCGACGCAGCAGCAGCAGGGTGAATTGACTTCTTTCTTGGCTATCTCTCTCACCCTCTACAGTCCCTTCTACTTTTCCTTATCAAGTATTGTTCCCACATCAACTTTCTATGTCCTGGAATTTCTTTTTTAATTTCTCACAGATGGTTCTTATCCCATACTTCTGTTCAGATCTTTATGGCTCTTCTTATTTCGTAGGTGTTATTTTAACAAAATCTTAAGAGAGTGAGATGATAAATCAATGTTTTCAGTCTCCCAAATATAACCAGACAATTCTATATCACTGCTTTATAATTCTTACCATTAAAAGCAACTAAAAGGCCATCATGAATTAACTGGTTTATTCATGCAAGAAATGCTAGGATTCATTAAAAATGATGTGACTGCATTTTGACCTCAATAACTAGGCAAGATGAGTATGGGAAAAAGGCAAATTACAAAGCACTGAGTTATAGAAATATAAATTAGATAACATACATGTGACTAAGGGGAAAGGGGAGCCAAGTTATAACAATGGTTAAATCTGAGAGGTAATAGCCAGTTATTTGTTTTTTAAATTTCTTTAGACATCTCTGTATCTTCTGAACGTTAGAACAGTTCATTTCAGTTCAGTTGCTCAGTCGTGTCCGACTCTTTGGGACCCCATGGACTGCAGCACACTAGGCTTCCCTGTCCATCATCAACTCCCAGAGCTTGCTCAAACTCATGTCCATTGAGTAAGTGATGCCATCCAACCATCTCATCCTCTGTCATCCCCTTCTCCTCCTGCCTTCAACCTTTCCCAGCATCAAGGTCTTTTCCAGTGAGTCAGTTCTTTGAATCAGATGGCCAGAGTATTGGACTTCAGCTTGAGCATCAGTCCTTCCAGTGAATATTCAGGACTGATCTCCTTTAGGATGGACTGGTTGGATCTCCTTGCAGTCCAAGGGACTCTCAAGAGTCTTCTCCAACACCACAGTTCAAAAGCATCTATTCTTTGGTGCTCAGCCTTCTTTATGGTCCAACTCTCACATCTACACATGGCAACTGGAAAAACCATAGCATGTTTTTAATAACTAGAATATATGTAAGTCTAGTTTTGAAACAATGACCATCTGAGCACATAGTTTTGTGTACATCTTGACTTCCTTAAGCTAGGTACCCATATTTAAGTTATTTGTTCAGGAGAACATATTCCTTGAAGTTTTTAATCCATCTTTTCAAATTTCCTTTCCAGAGAGGATGCAAGTACATATTTGCAGCAGTATTTGACAGTGCTGCTTTCCCAGACCCATGCTGGAGCCAAGGAATGATGGGTCCTTGGTACAAACTGGTATTTGTACACTTTCCAGAATTTTCCTTTGCTTTTAGCTCTTTTTATGTCAAAAATTTTTTTTTGGTCTGTCTGATCTATTTTCTTTTTTTAAAATAATTTTATTTATTTATTTGCTTTTGGCTGTGCTGGATCTTCTTTGTGCGTGGGATTTTTCTCTAGTTGCCGCGAGCAGGGGCTACTGTTTAGTTGCAGTGTGCGGGGTTCCCACTGCCTTGGTTTCTCATGTTGCGGAGCATGGGTTCTTGGTGTGGGGGCTCCAGTAGTTGCAGCACATGGGCTTGATAGTTGCAGTTCTCGGGCTCTAGCACAGGCTCAGTAGTTGCGCCGCACGGGTTTAGTTGCTCCACAACATGTGGAATCTTCCCGGACCAGGGATCAAACCCGTGTCTCTTGTATTGGCAGGCAAATTCTTTGCCACTGAACTACCATGGAAGCCCTGGTCTACTTTCTTATGAGTAGTTATCAAAAGGACCACTTTAATATTTGGAGCCCTTCTCTGCTGAGTCTAAAAATGTGACAACTAAAACAAATTCCTGAACTCAATTCATTAGATTTCAAAATGTTTCCCCCTGGTTGAGGCAGTATAGGGAGGGGACTAGGAATTTGGGACGTGAAGTCAGATTGCCTGAGCTCTAATTCTAGCTCTACAACAACTTAACCATCTGTTAAGGTGGTTAGTGAACTAAACTCCTTGCCTCGTCTGTGTAATAAGGATTGTGTGAAAGTATCTGTACAAGCATGTGACACAGTGCTGGTACATAACAAACTCTTGTTGTGTTGTGTAGGTGCTAAGTCGTGTCTGACTCTTTGTGACTCCATGGACTCTAGCTTGCCAGGCTCCTCTGTCCATGGGATTCTCCAGGCAAGAATACTGGAGTGGGTTGCCATTTCCTTCTGCAG